>PVJX010012545.1:0-50126 GCA_004027295.1 Dolichotis patagonum
TGCACCAAATTCCAGAGCACCCAGCTATACAAAGCAAATATTAACAGAAATGAGAAGTCAAATAAGCAATAACACAATTATAACAGGAGATTTTAACACACCATTGACACAGAGGGACAGATCAACTAGACAGAAAATCAGCAAAGAAATAAAAGAACTGCATCACACCTGTGAACAAATGGACTTGATAGACGTATACAGAGTGTTCCATCCAACAACATCGAAATATACATTCTTCTCAGCAGTGCATGGGACATTCTCTAAAATAGACCATATACTAGCCCACAGAACATGTTTAAGTAAATGCAAAAGAAATGAAATTATCCCATGCATGTTATCGGATCATAGTGCCATGAAACTAGAAATTAATGATAAAAGCAACTGCAAAAGCCTCACAGACAAATGGAAAATGAGTAATACACTCTTGAGCAATCAGTGGATCATGGAGGAAATTAAAGAAGAACTTAAACAATATCTACAAGCAAATGAAAATACAAACACAAGTTACCAGAATTTGTGGGATGCATTGAAAGCAGTCCTCACAGGAAAATTTATTGCATTGAGTTCCCACATCAGGAAGACAGAATGAACACAAATAAACAACCTGATGCTACAACTCAAACATCTAGAAAAAGAAGAGCAAGCCAAGCCAAAGCCAAAAGAAGGGAGGAAATTATAAGGATTAGAGCAGAAATTAATGCAATAGAGACTAAGAAAACAGTACAAAGGATCAATGAATCAAAGAGTTGGTTCTTTGAAAGAATAAATAAAACTGATAAGCACTTGTCCAACCTTATTTAAAAAAGGAAAGAAAAACTCAAATTCATGCAGTAAGGAATGAAAAAGGTGAAATTACTACAGACTTTGTGGAAATACAGAAGATCATCAACACCTATTTTGAAAACCTCTACTCTCATTGGTTCGATAACACTGAAGAAATAGACAGATTCCTAGATACATATTAACTACCACAGCTAGATCAGGAAGATGTAAAACTGCTGAATAACCCAATTTCTATTACTGAAATTGAAAATGTAATTAAGTCCTTGCCAACAAAGAAGAACCCAGGCCCAGACGGATTCACTGTGGAATTCTACAAGAAATACAAAGAACACTTAATTCTGACACTCCTCAAACTTTTCAATGAAATTGAAAGGGAAGCAATTCTTACTAAGTCATTCCTGGAAGCAAATATTGCTCTAGTACCAAAACCAGAGAAAGACCCAACTAAAAAAGAGAACTATAGGTCAATCTCCCTAAAGAACATAGATGTAAAAATTCTCAATAAAATATTAGCAAACAGGATGCAGCAAATCATCAAGAAGATTATTCATCCCAACCAAGTGGGATTCATGCCAGGATTGCAGGGATGGTTCAATATACGTAAATCAATAAATGTAATCCATCATATCAATAGAGCCAAAAGTAAGAACCACATGATCATCTCTATAGATGCAGAAAAAGCTTTTGATAAGGTCCAACGTTCATTCATGATAAGAACCTTACAGAGAATTGGAACAGATGGTCTTTACCTCAATATGATAAAGGCCATCTATGACAAAACAACAGCCAACATCATATTAAATGGCCAAAAACTGAAAGCCTTTACCTTAAAATCAGGTACAAGACAAGGATATCCCCTCTCACTGCTCCTATTCAACATAGTACTGGAAATACTAGCCAGAGCAATTAGACAAGAGAGAGAAATAAAAGGAGTAAAGATAGGAAAAAAGGAAGTTAAATTATCATTATTTGCAGATGACATGATACTTTACATAGAAGACCCCCAAAACTCTATTGAAAAACTCCTAGATATAATAAATAAATTCACACAGCATCACAATCCCTGACTTCAAATTATACTACAAAGCTACAGTAATAAAATCAACATGGTACTGGAATAAAAACAGACCTGAATATTAATGCAATAGGTTGGAAGATACAACCACAACCACAAACCCATTCAACCACCTTATGTTTGATAAAGGGGCCAAATGCTACTCAAAAATCAGTAGCATTCCTATACACTAAGAACAAAAATACTGACAGAGAAGTAAGAGAAGCCACACTGTTCACACTAGCATCCAAAAAATCAAATACTTAGGAATTAATCTCACGAAAGATGTAAAACAGCTATACAAGGAAAATTATAATACCCTGCAAAAGGAAATTGAAGAGGATCTCAGAAAATGGAAAGACATCCCCTGTTCGTGGATGGGAAGAACAAACATTGTGAAAATGGCCATTCTCCCAAAATTACTATACAGTTTCAATGCAATTCCAATCAAAATACCACTAACATACCTCATAGATCTAGAGAAATCACTCCTAAAATTCATCTGGAACCAGAAGAGACCTAGAATAGCAAAGGCAATTTTAAGTAGCAAAGGCAAGGCAGGAAGCATCACAATCCCTGACTTCAAATTATACTACAAAGCTACAGTAATAAAATCAACATGGTACTGGAATAAAAACAGACCTGAAGATTAATGCAATAGGTTGGAAGATACAACCACAACCACAAACCCATTCAATCACCTTATGTTTGATAAAGGGGCCAAACATGTTCGCTGGAAGAATGACAGTCTGTTCAACAAGTGATGCTGGAAAAATTGGCTGTGCATATGCAGAAGACTAAAACTAGACCCATGCCTATCACCATGTACTAAACTAAAATCTAAATGGATCAAAGATCTCAATCTTAAAACAGAAACACTAAATCTGTTGGAAATCAAAGTAGGTTAAAAACCTCGAAGATATAGGAGTTGGTAGAGAATTCATGAGCAGGAATCAAACTGCTCGAGATATACTTCCCAGAATCAATAACTGGGACCATATCTTATTAAAGAGTTTCTGCATGTTGAAAGAGATTTCCAGCAGAGTGAAAAGAAAACTCACAAATTGGTAAAAAATCTTAATGGATTATCCCTCAGACAAGGGACTTCTCTCTAGAACTTATAAAGAATTTTAAAAAATCAGACCTTTGAAATTCAAAGACCCAATCCAAAAATGGGCATCTGAAATGAATACACAGTTCTCAGATGAAGAATTATGAATGGCAAATAAATACATGAAAAAATGTTCATCATCATTTGTCATTAGAGTAATGCAAATTAAGACTACACTGAGATTCAATCTCACCCCAGAAAGAATGGCCAGGATAGAAAAAACTACCAACAACAAGTGGTGGAGAGGCTGTGGGGAAAAAGGAACTATTCTGCACTGTTGGTGGGAGTGTAGACTGGTGCAACCTCTGTGGAGGTCATTCTGGAGGTTTCTCAGAAAGTTGGTTTTGGAAGTCCAATTTGACCCAGATATTTCACTTCTAGGCATATTCCCAAAAGAACTGAAAACATCATACCACAGTGATATATGTGCACCCATGTTTATAGCAGCACAATTTGTAATAGCCAGATGTTGGAAACAACCTAAGTGCCCATCAACTGAGGAATGGATTAAAAAGTTGTGGTATTTTTATACAATGGAGTACTACTCAGCTATAAAGAATGATCACATTGAGATATTTATAAATAAATGGACACAACTTGAGACCATACTCATAAGTGAAATAAAACAAACTCACATATGTAAATACTGTATAGTCTCCCTAGTATGAGAGTTGGTAAGAGTATATAAGATTTTATAGTAATCATGATTCCCCATTTCATTGCTTTGAAGCCTTTCAATGTTTTCATTCATCAGTTGGAATGGTTTTAATCTGTTTTGTTTGACTTTATTATGTGTGATGGTATGAACAGCTGTTTTGAAGAAAACCAAACATTATGGCAGCCATTGCTGATTTAATATTGTCTTCCTTAGAAGTCCTATCATGCTTCTACTCTGCTATTACCATCAGTTCTATCATGTTGTGTCTTATTGGGATTTTAATATATGTGATAGTATAAACAAATCTTTTTATTGAAAATGAAATATTATAGTACCCATTGATCATAGTTATTTGGTTCAGAATGTCCTGTAATTCTTTCATTCTTTTGAATGGTTTTATACTATTGTGTTATGTTTGATATTATGGTATCTGAAACTATGCTCAACTATAGCAAAGAAAGAGATATTTTGACAGCTACTGTTAATCTCCAGTTGTCTTTTTGTAAAGTGTTGTGTTGCTTTTGTTGTTTTATTCTGATGTGCTTTGTTCTGCCCTCTTTTGTTTTGTTCTCTTTAAAATAAAAAAGTATTAAGTACTGTAGGAGCAATAAAATCCAAAATGCACAATTGCTACTGTAAAAGAGAGAGCAAAAGAAAGTGCTCTAAAGGATATAACTGCATGTATGTTTAAGTGTGGAAGATAGATGACCATACTACTGTTTTTTGTTAGATTGTTGAGCAGAACTGTTGATAGTCTCACTGTTTGAATGTCTACTTTGTATGCTTTAATTTTGTAACTTGAACAACTATTTCCAAGATGACAGTATGTAATTTATCAACTAGTGATTTCTTAGTGATTTTTTTTTGTTGTTGTTCTTTTCTTTTTTTCCTTTGGAATTCTGTATTGTTGCTACCCTTTTTTCTGTTTTGTTTGGTTGTTTTTTTTCTTTCTAAATAAAATTAAAAAATAAAAGTAAAAATAAAAAATATAGAATCTAGAGAAATAATAAAATATTTGCATTATTAACCTCTTTATATTCATCGATGTTTTTTCCTATATAGTTTGGCTGCATATAACTTTGTCTACCTCTTCAAATGGCAGTGATTTTGTAAAACTGTTTGCTATAGAGGGAAAAGAAATAATTCAGTTTTTTCCTGAGTCACTGTTGTTATCAGTTTATGGACCTCCATGTTGATTATCTCCTTCCTGAAACTGCCTCATTCACGCAGCATGACCACTCAGCACAACTGCATGTATGATTCTTCCTCTTCACAACCTTATCCTGTAGCCTGACCAAACACAAGTACATTTACATTGTTCTTGTGATCTATGCCCTAATAAATTTCGACAAATTCTATTAGGATAATTCTTAGAAAGACTAAAATCTTCAAAATATGAAATATTTTATAATAAAGGAACAATTTGTGAAGAGGCCCCCCATGTAAGTTGCCCAATCTGTTAGCCCTTCTGCCCTCACCCACCTTCATCAAAGCCTTGGTCATTCATTTGGAAACATCCAGCCCTCAAACACAACAGCAATCTATTGCAAATCTTGCAAGAGATAGGAATGTCATAAAAATGGCAGAAGTGATTTTGGTTAAAAAAATAGTAATGTTAGTAAACTGCTTAGATCTATATAAAAGTCACTGATGAAGATCTCACAGAACTGGATCAGGTAACAAATGTGAAAGAGAAAAGCAGTAAGAATGATGTTGACATCATTAACTTCAAAAGGAAATAATCTGATATCAAAGGACTTAGATGATTGGAGAAAAGTGTATAGTCCTGTAAAGCCTTTCAATTCAAAGTAAAGGAACATAATATATATGTTCCCCCAAATCAGTAGTTAAGATGTTAGAATTAGCACATAGTTGGAATTGTAATCTAAAATGCATTAGGTATAAGACTAATTTCATAATTTTGGCTGATTTTTTCAACAAAGTTCTAACAAAATCTTTCTCTTGCATGTGGAATATAGGTCTTCATTCTTCAATAAATTCAAATAGATTAAAGGAGTAAAGGATCTTTTCTGGTAACAACTGTCTTGGGAAAACGAAGACTGTACCAATTTCTTTTTTTCCAAACATGCAGTATTTTAAGAATCCCTCTACCATACCAATTGTGAATCTCCAAGAGCAGAACAGAAGGTAGGAGTTTTAAGAACTTCATAGTTTTGACAGTCACTCTAAATGACCCTTAATCAGATCAGTAATCAGAAAAATGGGATTACTTTTTTTTTTTGACACAAGGTTTCACTATGTAATTCAGTTGGCCTTGAACTCACTTTGAAGCCCAGGCTGGCTTGTTGAACTCACAGCGATCCTCCTGCTTCAGCCTCCTGAGTGCTGGCATTACAGGTGTGCAACACCACACCTGGCACATATAGGGATTACTAAGCATTTTTAATTCATAAAAAGATTTTGCTTTCATAAAAACTCAGTCCCAACCCCTTATTCCCTGTTCTGGGATGGAACCAGGGCCTTTAATCTGCTACTTAACCAGCACTCTACCACTCCCTCAATCCCCTAAATCTTTTTTTAACCATGCCAACTGGTTTTTATGCACTTTATTTCTTTGTTTTTTTTACAGTACCCTCTTCCTATGTCGGGAAGGTGTTTCAATTTTAACTATGTACTCTTCAGAATTTTACATCCTGCTCCTGCTTTTTATGTTGTTTGATTTCCTTAAAAGCAAAACAACCATTTTTAATATTCCATTAAAATTAGTACAAATTATTTCCTCATTTTTTTCTGCATTTCCTCATTGTGTATTCTTATGATTCTATTTTACTCTGTTTTTACTTGGACAGTAAACTACTTTGCAAATATTATCCTGCACAGCCTGTTTTTTCAATTCTGCCTGTCAGATCCTGGAAGACAAACCCTTCAGCCTCCATTTCTTCTGTATTTCCCCCACTAAACCTAGATTAACTAACACTGACTAGTGTGCAATATGCATCACACAGTGGGTGCTTAGTATTTTAAAACTATTAAAATGTTGAATACATTTGCAGTCATTCTTCTGTCCATCATTTTAAGTGCCAACACTTTTTAAGTCCTTTCTCTGCCTAGCAACTATTTTCCCACATACTTACATGTCCCTAGGTTTCAGCCAAGGAAGTTCTCGATTCAGCTTTCCTTGCCTGAGTTAAAGAAACAGTTTACATTTGCCCCCAAGAAATCTCTTATTGGTACCCAAAGACCCTGATGTGTTGCTTTTTCCGTTGGTGTTAGTGAAGGGACAGGAAAGAACAGTAGGGTTGAACAAAGTTACATTTCTTTTTTCCTCTTTCCTTTTCTCTCTCCCCCTTCAATTTCCTTGCCCTTCCTTCCCTCTTCTTTTTTCCTTTCTTCTTTCCTTTATCTTTCTTGTACTAGGGATTGAATCTGTGACTTTGTCTTGAGCGGCAAGTCCAGCCTTATTTATTTAGAGACAGGCTCTCCCTAACCCCCTAAGATGCCAAGACTGGACTTCAGTTTGCAAGGTGTGTGCCACCATGCCCTGCTACGAATTTATCTTCATTTCCCCCATCACCTTTTACAGTAAAATACAATACCTCTTTGTTTTCATATCTGTAGCATGTTTTTCATTTTTAGCAGCTGAAGCATGCTAGGGACTTTAGGAAAGTTTTTCGCGTTTTAAGTAACATATTTTCTTTGTTTGATGAGCTTGAGCTTTGTTTGATGTCACTTTTCCTCTCAACTATTAGAGTCAGGTAACACTTCTAATGTCATTCTCTTATTAAGCATTATTTCATGCTTATGGAAAATAAGCTTACATTTACGTTGTATGGACTCAATGAAGTAACGTACAGAAAAGCTTACTCTTTTTTTGAGTGTGTAAGAGTGTAGGAATTGCAAGGTGCTTTGGCATCTGTTCATTAGCTTATTCAATCGTCACAAGTTTGCTACGAGGAGAGAATAGGTCATCTCTAGGACAAGGAAAAGGAAACGCAGAAACATTAAATAACTTGTCCATGGCCACACCGTTTGGATTGACCCACACTGAAAATGAGGCCTTTGAACACCAGTGCCAGTGCTGGTCAACCTAACAAATCTCAACCTTAAGAAATAACCTGTGCTAAGAAACGGCCCCAGATACGCACGTGCGGAAGTCGGGAGGAGGCGGGGTAAGCATATTACGCTTGCGCAGATCACTAGTCAAGCGCCGGCAAAACGAGGAAGGTTAAGGAAGCCGGGCTCTTCCTTAAACTCCACCCCCGACACCCGACCTCCTGGTAAGGCGCAGGCGCACTTCTTAAAACTGAAGGTCAAACGCTGGAGGGCGGGGGAGGGTGTCCCGGAGTCGCGCAGGCGCAGTTGTGAGCTGGGCGGTGGAGCGGGGGGGTGAGTCAAGATGGCGTTCCCAGAGTATAAACCTGCACCTCTGGCCACTCTTCCCCCAACCCTCGAACCAGCAGAATACGATACGTCTCCGGAAACCCGGAGGGCGCAAGCTGAGCGCTTGGCCATAAGAGCCCGGCTTAAACGAGAGTATCTGCTTCAGTACAACGACCCCAGCCGCCGAGGGCTCATCGTGAGTGGGGGGCCGGCCGGGCGGGACGCGAGGGCCGGAGTGTGCGGTCCCCTCAGCTGAACAGCCCAGATTGCACAGGGACCTGCGCGGGTCCAGGGTTCCCAGTCCGGACCGTAGACGCAGGCCCACTCTGCGGCCCGGAGGCCAGGTCACGTCTTTAGCCCTTGACCTTGTTCAGAGCGCTACCAGTCGAGGATGGGCTCTGGATTCAGGTGTGGCCTGGTTTGAGCCCCGCCTGGAACACCACCTTCCTGGCTGGTCTTGAGAAAGCTGTCTACCTCTGCTTAGCCTCCGGTTTCCTATCTGGAAAATGGGCATCATGCAGTACTTTTACGAGTCTGTTGGTTAAATGAGACATGTGACTGGGCTAGCACAGTGCCTGGCTTGTACCCGGCGTATTTAGACCCGTCTACGACTCAGAATAAGTATAATTTTAAAACTGTTTTATACTTTTCGGTTCACAACTCCTGAAGATACTATTCTCTCCTGATGGGAACATAGAGATGCTTCCTCCTATGTTTTTAAAAGACCTTGCAGCTGGCTGCAACTTTGGACTTGGAAGGAGACCAAAAGGGAGTGTACTAGCAAGCTATGAACTTGGACAACTTACTTAACCCCTCTAAACCGCAGTTGTTAAGTCGTCTCATAGGAATGATGTACATTATTAATAGAATCATGAGATTGAGATAGTCTGTGTAGTATTCCCAACATAATAAATGCCTAGTGTTATTGTTTAACAAGTGTACTTTTGATAGTTTTGTCTGCAAGAGCTAGCTAAGTATCTCAAATCACGTGTTTTAGAAAAGATTAACCAACAGTTTTTTAGTGTTCTCTAGGAATTTTTGGAAATTGTGAGGACTAAAGGAGAGCTACAGTGTGGCTGACACTTGCTAAACTCTTTCTAAACATTCTTATTCAAATGTTGCAATTCTTAAAAGAATGAAGCCCTACTGTCACATTTTCTAGATGAGAATACAGTATGGGCAGGATACAGCTCATACAGAAACTCACTAACAAGTCATAAAACTGAATTTGAACTCTGGTCTGGAGCCCACAATATATGCTGTTACCCCCTTAGCTGTCCAGAAAAAAGCTTTTTTACTTGAGCCATCTATTATATAGATATGCACACAATCGAGATGATGTGCTGGATAGTATGATAGGGGTGGAGTAGGCACAAGGCCTCAGTCAGATCTGAGGTATAAACCCAAGATTTATTTCTCAGCACAGTGCCCCAAGGGAAGTTTTTCCTCATCTGTAAAACAGAATAATACTTGCCTAAAGTTTCATTAATTAAAGTTGTGGCATGATCATTTATTAATCAATACCTGTAAATTTCCTTGCCTAGTCTTTAGGAATGATTGATTCAATAGTAAATAATTGGTCATGGTCTGTTACTGGCCTATTTTAGATTCTGAGGTAACAGTGGTGAGCACAGCAGGCAAAAGTCCCTGTCACTGTAGAACTACAGTAAGTTAAGAAACTAAATTATGGGGCTAGGGATGCAGCGCAATGGTAAAGTGCTGACCTAATTCACATGAGGCCCTAATTCACACAAGGCCCTGGTGCAAAGAAACAAAACTAAATCATTTTATGTATTACATAATGATAAGAAAAAAGTAAGAGAGAGAGGATTGGGAGTGTATGTTTGTAGAAGGGAGGGTGAGCAGGGAGGTATCCTCACTGAAAGGTAACCCAACAGCTAGCTAGAGAAGAGAGGAGGTATGAGGGCCCTTAAGCAGCAGTGTACCTGCCAATTTTAAAAATTGATGGAGGCCATTGTAGTTATAGCTGAGGGCAGAGTGGGAAAAGAAGTCAAGAGACTTACCTGGGACTAGATCACACAGGGCCTTACTAGTCATTGCAAAGACTTTTACTGAGAAGGGAGTCATATAGTTTGGATTTTAACAAGGTCATTAGTTGCTTAGGTGAGGGAGCCAGGGCAAGGGAAGATGAATGAGTTAGTAGGAGGCTTTTAGAATAATGGAATCTCTTGGTTGATAGCACAGAAATTGGAAAGAAGTGGTCAGTTCTGAGTAAGTATTAAAAATAAAGCCAGCTGGGTTGCAGATTGAGTGGTGTTTTGAAAGGAAAAGTCAACAGTGACTCCATTTTTTTTTTAAACTGCTAGTATTGAATCCAGGACCTTCACACTGAGTTTTAATCTCAGCCCCCTTTAAAATATTTTTTTTTAAATTTTGAGATATGGACTCACAGATTTGCCAAGGATGGACTTGAATTTGTGATCCTCCTCCCTCAGCTTCTGAGTGCTTGGATTGGAGGTGTGTGCCACCATGGCCAGCAGACTCCAGGGTTTTTGACCTAAGCAATTAGAAGAATAAAGTTTTCTTTTAGTAATGTAAAGAAGTATGTGAGAGGAGCAGGGAAGGCAGTTAAATGGCATATTGGGAAAATCAATTTGGGATAAGTGACATTTGAGATGGCTGTTAAGGCAATCTGTCAGTGCTGAACAGGTTGTTGGATATTATTTGGAGTTCAGAGTAGTATCAGGGCTAGATACTAAATTTTGGGAGTCATCAGTCTATAGATAAAGTCACTGGCTGGATGATATTTTTAGTGGAGTAAATAGGAGAGACCAGCAAGGTCTGAAGTCCAACATTAAGAGATTGAGGAGAATGGAGGAAAAGAGCAAAAGAGATGAGAGAATGGCCAGAGAGGTAGGAAAAAATCCAATCAAGTGAGCGGCCAGAAAGTCAAGTGAATAGTTTCAAGGAGTATTCACCATGTTTGATGCCACTGATAGTCTATTAGATGTTGAGTAGTCTAGAAGGAAAATTGTTTGCTGTGGTTGGTCTTTTGGAATGTGTCTCAATCTTTGTTAATAACAGTACTGTACTTCATGAACAAGCCATGATCATGAGGCTATTGGTATTTTTATAAAATGAAATAACGTGTTTCTGGAAGGCAGATCTGACAGGTATTAAAGCATAGAACTATGCCTGGAATACTGAAAAGTCAGTCATTGGATAGTCATTGAAATACATTAGTAGCAGAATAGATATATTTAATCCTAATAAATAGGTACTGAGTTCAAGTATTCCCTTGAGCCAGCTCTTTGTCCTTGCCTGCTTTACTGTTTCTGTTTGCACTATGTGAATAACGATCCTGCAGAGCATTGTTGTATTTGCTTTCATTTTAATGTTCATATGATAATATTAATAGTTTACAGAATAGCAAAGGTAGTTTTGGTCTTTTGAGTCTAGTAGTGAATGCTCACAGCTGATTGAGGAATTTCAACCTGCCAGAAAGGACAGGGAGCATGTCCACTACAAGGTTTCCGTCCTCCCCAGCTCCAGCTGATTATCTCAGGACAAAGTTACTGTAATTTGGTTTGGTTTGGTTTAAATGTGACTATGAAAGACCGAGCTAAGATAATTTAGTTCTACCAGTTAATTTAGTTCTACTTCTTGGTGTTAATTAGGACCTTAAATGTTTATGTTGCATATTAAAGTCAAGCTGATTTTACTTGTGTGTTTTTATCTATAGGTAAGTTAATTGGAGAGACTAATTTTGTGAAATCATTTGGGGGTTTAACTAATTAAATTTAATTATGTTTTTGGAGTAGATGAATACCAAGACAGGTGGATTTTCTTTTACAGCTTTTACCTTTTAAAACTTTTTTCCGTTTGTTTTTGCAGTACTAGGAATTGAATCCAGAGCCTTTACACTAAGCAAAATATTCAGCCCTTTTATAATTTTTAAATTTTGAGTCAGGTCTCATTAAGTTGCTTGGACTAGACTTGAATTTGTGATCTTCTGCTTCAGTTTTCCAGAGTGTGGAGATGTGTGCCACCATAACCAGCTTCTGTAAAACTTTAAGTAGTGTGAAATGTACTGATTTTTCTTTTAAAATATCAGCCAAGTCAGCTTAAGAAATTTATACTTCAGAGTTAGGGATGTAGCCCAGTGGCTTAGTGTCTAGCAGACCTAAAGCCGTGGGATCCTTCCCTAGCAACAAAAACAAGTACCAATAATAGAAAACCTTATAGTCCAGAGTTTTGGTCTACTTCTGCTTTCATCTTCCTGTGGCTTATTCCTTGTTTGGAAAGACCAGTGTTGGAATAGCATTAGAAAGGGTCCTAGAAGCTGCGTTTTGGGCATGCCTATAATCCCAGAGGCTGAGGAGGAGGATCACAAATTTGAGCCCAGCTTGGGCAGTTTAACCGCATAAAAGGACCCTGCCTCAAAGTACAATAAGGACTGGGGATGTAGCTCAGTGGAAGACCCTGAGTTCAGTTGCCAGTACCAAGAAATTAAATAAAAAGCTGGGGAGGGCTGGGTGTCATGGCGCATGCCTATAATCCCAGCCCTCAGGAGGCCGACATAGGAGAATCACAGTAAGTTCAAGGCCACCTGAACTGCATAGTATGACCTTGTCTCAAATAAATAAACAAATGGAAAAAGCCTTGCAAACAACATATAAGGCTTACAAATACATATCATATCTCAAATCTAACCTCACTGAGACTACTGTGTGCTTTCTGATGGTCACACTTTAAGAGAGTAGGAAGAGAGGAAAAACAGTCTAGAGGAGAATAGATAAAGAAGGAAAAGTCCCTTCTCTTATAGTTTAAGAAAGCTTAGAATTCTTAAATCTTAAACAGAAAGCTGAAGGATGAGAAGAGTTTTAAATGCTGAAGGATTTATTAATACTAGAAATGAAAAATCTTCCCTGAACATATATTTAGAAATATGCAGGGAGTATGTTTAACTGTTGTGCATAAAAAGGCTTCTTTCTTTGCTGATAAATTTGGTTCTGAAAATGACCCTTCTTAAGTTAACTGTTTTCATTAATTTTAGGAAGATCCTGCTTTGACTCGTTGGACCTATGCAAGATCAGCTAATATCTACCCCAATTTCAGGCCGACTCCCAAAAACTCACTGATAGGAATTGTGTGTGGACTGGGTCCCCTTTTCTTCTGGTATTATGTTCTCAAAACTAGTAGGGTAAGTATGAAGATCAAATGTTTAATCTTAGTCTCCTGTGATAGGTTTTCTCTAGGTCCCAGATGAGGCTTTTTATTTTGATAATTGCTATCAGGCTCCCTGCCCCCCTTAGCCCTGGACTCTGCTTTCAGGGTCAATCTGTCTTTCAGATGACCCTGGACACGTTCAGGGTGGTATGGCTGCAGACTCAGTCTCTCTGTCAATTTCTCAGTATCTCCCCACTCTCCAGGCTCTCTGTCTCCCTCACCCTCTGTCCCCTCTCCCCCTTTTCTCTGTGTGTGAGACAGGGTCTTACTATATAGTCCAGGCTGACCGTCATCTTGTGGTCTTCTTCTCTCAGCCTCCTGAGTGTTGGAATTACGGTTCAGTCATGTGCCATCAAACCTGGCTCTTCCTTTCTCTCTTTTGTCTTTATTCCTTTCTAGGTAGAGTTAAAAAAAGAATGTTTTCAATGAAATAGTTCAGTTTCATCACTTTGTTATTTTAACTCATATAGAAATACACTTTGTTAAAAATCATAGTAGTCTGGATCTTTCATGTTTAATTTAATGTGTGGTCCACAATTTAAAGTAATAAAATGGTCAGTTTAAATTTCTAAGATGAACTTAGCTCATGAGTTTTCCTGGTGGATTTTAAAAAATAATATAAATAAATTAGTGATTAAGTTACTTTTTTCTCATTGGAAGATACATAGAAACTAAACTATTCTATTGTGATTAACCTTTAGAATTAAAGGAATTTTTAGGGGCCAGGGACTTAACTTAGCGGTGTAAGTGGCTGCCTGGCAAGTGTTAGGTCATGAGTTCAATCCCTAGTACCAAAAAGAAAAAAAGAAGAAGAAACAAAGGAACTTTTAGCTTCCTTTGTTCATTTGTTTTGAAATGCGGATGTTTATTGGCTCACAAATTAGCGGAATACATAAATTATTTTTCATGACTTTTGGTTATGTTGGTCACATTTTGTGAATTCATGTCAAGATGTATTTATAAATGACAAAGAAACAACAGCAGCTAGACTGGGAATCACCCTGTGTCTGGGACCTCGGATGATTACAGAAAAGCAGGCATACCTCTGCACTAGGCCCTCCACTTCTGCTCTGGAGCCCTGGCCACTGCCCTGGCCTGCTGTTGCCATCTGAATTGGAGCACTCTCATCTGTGTTGGTTTTCAGATGGCCAATCTACTCCTGTCAGGAGTTTGTGTCTTTTATTATATGATAAAATTGGCTACATTTTCCCAGAAGCTGTTTGCATTTTTGCTTTCAATGTATGCTTTTTAGTGGGTAATTTATTTCTAATTACTAGAATATGAGTAGTTTTGAGTAGGAGCATTTTCTTGTTGGCTCTTACACCTTTAGATTACTACTTCTACTCCCTGGGCTTTAAATGGTGCCACTGCCATTAAGTTTGGAGTGGCTTATTGTGATTTTTAGAGCTGTACTATGATTATGCTACAAGACATTGTTTTTCATCTGCTGTTTTTCTGTCTTTACAGGATAAGAAGGAAAAACTTATACAGGAAGGAAAATTGGAACAACCATTTCATATCTCATATTAAATCTGATGATTGTGATGACTGTTGTCTTGCTTAAATAAATCTTGCATTAAAGGTTGGGCGTGGCTGTGCACACCTGTAATCCTGGCACTGGGGAGGCTGAGGAGAGGCTGAGGCAGGAGGATCACTATGAATTTGAGGCCAGCCTGAATTACATAGTGAGACCCTATCTCAAAACAAAAAAACAAAACAAAAATAATAAATCTATTAATCATTAACTAGTTTGTCTTAATGTTTACTTTGATTTAGTGTTGAAACTTATTAACACCTCAACAGCAGAAGCAGCCTGTGCTAGGAATCACTGCCATCAAAAGATGGCCAACATTCATTGACGAATCTGCTTTCTAAGAGCTTGCAGTTTAATAAACAAGTTTCTTTGTATTTAGTTAACAAAAAAGCATCCGTCATGTAAGGTGTGTGCTATGTGCCTGCATGTAAGAATATGGACTGACAGCTATGCTCAGCAGTTGAGTGCTTAGTACATATCCAGAAAGTGATACCTAAGTCATGCCACAGCAGCGGAGCAGTACCAGCAGTGCAGAAAATACAAGAAAGATCAGAAAAACGCGGTAAGCTGATAAGGGAACTTTAGAAGATGGCATTTAATCTAGGCTCTGAAGTTCATAAATCAGCAGGGTGAAAGAGCATGAAAGGGCAAGGTCTGTGGAGTGGGCTGAGTTGAAGGCCACAGTAAGTTGAGAAAATGGATGGTGGGTCATGCTGAGTAAAGGCATGGATTTGGAGATAGGTCTAGAAGTCAAGCCCAGCTCAAGTCTTCATCTGTAGCATAGAGATGGTAAACCTACTACCTTAGGTTGTAAAGTTGAAGCAGCAGGATTTAAAAATACCAGTTGTCCCATGCTTTGTGGTTAAGTCTGCAAACAATGAGATGACAGTTTAATCTGCAGAGGCAGTCTGGTGCCACAAATGAATAGCACGTTCTGTTGGGGCTTGATTTACATGAAAATGTTGGTTTTAACTTTTGAAATATACATGCTATTCTCATATAATTCTGTCTTTGTTAACCCCAAAAGCATAACCTGAGAGGAAAGTTGATATGCAGGTAGTTAGGATTAGAAAGGAAGGGTGGGAGACTGGAAAGAGGGAAACTCAAGTGTATGCTACTGACCTGTTGCCTTAGTTTTACCTCCAAACATGGGAAAACAATATCCTGTCTCCACTGGACAAAAGTTGGCTCTTGAAATTCCCTTGTACTGCTGGGGGAAGGTCTTGGAATGGCTGAATGTGTTCTTAATCATTCATGGAGGAAGGAAACAGGACAAAAAATAAGATTTCTTCATGTCCTCCATTATTTAGATCTGTTTGTACAAGTATTGAGTCCACTCCACAATATGTCTTCAAGATGATGGCTGTGTACAATCTACACAATGCCCAGTAGAGGAGGGCTGGTGGGACAAGTTACAGTCTATCCCCTTTTGGAACTGCCTGAGAGGCTGTATCTGATACCACTCTTACCTCAACCATGCTTGCTGTGCATAACTGACTTGGCCGTGGCTTCAGCAGACTAGATGGCTTCTGATGGCATCACCAAGATCATTTCTAGCCTTGCTATGGAAATGAATCAGGCCTCCAATGTAGCCATTGCCTGCTTTCAGTTACCCTGGACTTGGAAACTTCCAAGATGCTCTGGTGAATCCTTGCGTTCTAGATGTTTCTAGTCCACTGTCACTGTAGCGCTTACTCCTTGTAATCAGTATTGATGCTGCCAATATTGAAAGTCTTTTCATCTACTCTTTTCCACATACAAAATGCCCAAAATGATAAAGAGGTAGAGTTACAGATTATTGTGTTTCTCTGGTAAAATATTCTCCCCACACCCCACAGTGTGAATCAAGACTTACTCATCAGAGCCTAAATTTGTAGAGAAGGGTGTTATTTATTCCACACATTAGTCACTGGGATGGCAGAAGGGCCCCAGTCCTACTTCTTGAATTCTAGCCACTGGGGCATAGCGCAATGTTTATGACCTTGGTTCATTGAATTTACCACATGGTCAACTCTGTCTTAACCCTGTAGGACATTGTCCCCAAGCTGGTGCCTTAGCATTATAATCCTTTAATAGGCTTAGCTATATTCACTTGTGCCTTAGAGGCACTATGTTCACTTGACAACATGACTTGGTGCTTCTGACATTACACGGATCATGATGGGCAGCTCTAGTGAATGGTCACGTTATCTCATGGCAGGTGCTAAGATGCTTTTGGAATAGTAAATTGTTCTGTGCTGCAGCAAGCATGGCCTTGGTTCAGAACCTTAGGCATCCCGGGGTCCTGCAGAGACTCCAAATGGCATCCCAGTTTACCATGGATACCTAGAGTGTTGGTCCTATTGTATTCAAGTGGCAGCTGTTTGCCTTACAGTTTGGAACTGCACAACCCTGTCTGGGCTGTATTCAAAATTAGTGGCTTTAATGAATCACCGCGTAAGTGGGACTCAATATTCCCTAGTAGGATTTGTGTTGCCTGCAGAGTCTAGAGACTCCTCATAAGGAGCGAGGTCTTTTAAGAGGAAAGGGTGTGAAATGAAACAACTGACTCTCTTCTTAGAGGGGCTATCCTGACATGCTGAAGACACCTGAATCCTTATGAATAACATTGATGTGGAAGGCTTCCAAAGCATACAGATTGCTTTCCACTTTCTGGTATCTCTTACCAAGACACTGAAATAATGAGGAGCCTAATGTATGAGGGAATACAAACTTTGAGACAGAAATACTAGAATTTATAAGAAACAGCAATTCAAAGTGACCAGGGCAGTAGACATATGATGTAGCTGTGTGTAACAGCAGAATGCTACAGAGCTACATTTCTGCAAAATGGGTCTTCAGTCCTGCTTGGATTCTCAGATACCATTTCATACCAGTGAATTTTGACTGAATCATATGACTCTCATTCCCAATTTCCATGTGAGTCCTGTTTTCTAACTTGCCTCTGCCCATATAATCATAATAACTAACTGCCCTTGCCTCCTTTACCACTTTTAATGGCCATTGTTTAAGAAAAATGTTCTTAAACAAGAGGTCTCCAGATCTCAAATAATTGTATTATTTTATTCTAATTTTATTAGAGGTCAAAAATGGAATTTTACTTTGATCTTTGTTCTTTTTTGGCTAAATTTGTAGGTGAATATACACATCTATTATAAGAAAATCTTAAGCAATAGAATAAAATAAAAATCCTAATTCCATTACATAGGGATGATATTTTGGTAATCCTTCTGAAGTGTTTCCCACCACTTCTGTGCTTATATGTATATTTCTTCAACTAAATGAGACCCACTGTACAAACTGATTTGTAAATTTGGGGTCCAGTGATTTGTCATGAATATCACTCCATGTAATAACTCTTCTATGACATTAGTAGGTGGGTTTTATCACTTTGTGTCCCCAAGCAATGAATAAGGGGCCTGTTTCCTGTCTTTTCAATGATGCAACAGAGTGTAATGGTTAACACCAGTCCCCGAAGCCAGGTTCTTTGCCTTTACATCCTTGTTTGGCCACTTACTAGCAAGGTGACCTAGAAAATAGTTCAATTCTCTATGCTTCAGTTACTGTATCTTCCCAGTAGATACTTCCAGTATTGTTGATCACCTATAAAGAACTTAGAGCAGTGACATACAGTCTTAGTGTTTACTATGATTACTTTTAAACATTATGAAATATTTTAAATTTGCATTTCACTTATTGAGTTAACATTTTTCATTTGTTTTTGTACATTTGTTTGTTATTTGCTTATTCAAACTGATTGCCTATTTCTTCTGATATAATATCTTTTTGTAATGATTTAAGGCTTCATCAGGATTGATAATACCTCTTATTAGTAGGGGAAAATATATTGTATCCTTAATACCTAATTGAAAGAAAGCACTACCCAGGGAAATTTTTGCATAGTAGGAACTTGTAAAACATTTTTAAATATTGAGAATTATTGACCAGAATGTTCCAGAGAATATAATCAATTTCAAAAAGTTTTTTGTTTTTTGTTTCATTTTTAGTAGTTGACAACAATGGCCCAAATCATACTGAGTAGTCTGATGAGGACACCAATTGCCACTTTGTCTGAGCTCCAAATACTGCCATCTGTTTGGTTGATGCTGCTAGCCTTGGGCACTGAAGCCCACACTAGCACTGCTGAGCATCTAAAAAACTGACAAATGTGTAATGAAAAATGTAGCCAGGAATCAGATCATATGGCCCTTGTCATGTAAAGTGAGACTTTAGTTTAATTTCAGTGAGAAGTATTGAAGGCGTTAATCCATACAGACCCAATTAGACTTGCATGCCTGGACTATCACCCTGGTTCCTGGGTGGAATATGAGCACAGAGCAAGAGAGGCTGAAGGAAGACCCATAATCAGGCTCTTATCAGTCAGACATGATTTGCAATTTTGAGACAGCCCTCAATGCAGAACAAAGCAGCCCCTGCCAATCCTAGATGAATCATCTGGGTGTGAACTTGTCAAAAGCTTTATGAAAGTCTAACTATATTATCTCTATTAATTCCTTTTTAAGCACATACATGGATCCATTCTTAATTCCTTATCCTTTTATGACATCCCTTTTCCTTCTCTGGAATAGTATTCCTCCCACAACTGGCTGGTTTATTTAAGTACTATGTCTTTTAGCATAGATCCTGCTGGAGAAAAAAAGATCACTTGCAATCTCACTGAGTCCAGTCCCTGATTTACTGTATGTTTTCTCGTTTCTACTGGTTGGTACCTGACACAGTCTACTCGTAACTTTGGAGGAGATACAGAGTACATGTTGTCTCTCTCTAATATTCTTCAGGATAATTAATGGGGTGCTTGAAGACATTACAAGTTTATAAAAGGTTATTTTGATCAAGTTTGCATGATTGCAAAATATGGACAGCACTTTAGAATCACTGAAAATATAACTCTAAAAACAGTATTAGCAAAGTGGAGTTTTAAAGCTTCTATTGCCATTTTCTATCTTTGTGTGAACAAAAAGAATTTTTATGTTTCTATTTTTCTTTTAGAGGAAACATTTGTACTTGTAGTTATAACCGTAATACTTCCAATTGCTTCTTCCCTGGCTTGGTGACTGCATTCTTCTGGCTGAAAAAGAGGCTCCATATTTCATCAGTACTCGCTGTGGCCTGGAGAAATGCCCAGCCTCATCCTCCACATGGAGACCCTTCATTTCGAGTTATCAAGAAAGTGTGGTTTTAAATCAATATCTCATGGTCAAGTTTCATATTCAAAGGATTGAAGAAAGCTTAACATTTGACCCCTGGCCTCTGAATTTCCCTGGAGATGGATGGGAGGTTGAAATGTCTGAGCTTTCTGGAGCAAATCTATCACTAGAGTTCAAGTTTAATTTCTACCCATAATCACAAAGAACAACACTTGAGTTTGGGGTTACTTTTTTGCTTCTACCACCAATTGCATTTAAATCATGTATCTTCTATAATTAGGCTCCAGAAGAATCTTGGGACTTGGGCAAAGTAAGAAACTGGCAGACATTGTTCCAGAAATCAGTATAGGAGAGACTTGGGAGTGTGACATTCTTGAGGGGAGGAGGAAAGGGGGAGGAGAAAATAGCAAAGGACATTTCTTGAATATTTTCACAATTCAACACTTTTAAAAAATGTATATGTTTAATACAATTTAGAACAGAAAGTTTTCTTAAAACAGTTTTATTCCTATTTTATATAAGATGAAGAATGGCAGATTAGAGCTAGCAGTACTCGTGAGATGCTTAGAGGTCACTTGCCAGGATCTGTAGGCACTGGTAACTGGTGTGTGTGTGTGTGGAGGGGGGAATCCAAGTATGGAAAGGCAAGTTAAATGAGGAACACAGCAGACAATATCCTGTCTATAAGTAAAGCAGGATCTTTTCTTAGCTCTGGGACTGCTCACAGCTCAGCTCTAGCTAATGAAGTATCTAACACTTGGAGGAATGAAGCTGAGGGAAGAGGGAACAAGTCCAGTGAAATACAGTGCCTCCAGCAGCTGCAATTGACATCCAAGGGTGGCAGTTTGAACCCTAGGGGTGGAAATTAGAGCTCAGGCAGTGCTGATGATCTCCATTTCCACTGGAAGATAGGGTTCAGCAACCTGAAATATTTGCAGGAAGGAGACCTCTCAGATTAAGGTAGTAAGGGAGGGAGGGGCCAAAAAATGAAGCAGAAGGTGGTAATTGAGTTGGGAGCATCAAGTCCCTGGGATGGAAAGAAACAAGGGCTTAGTTCTGGATATGGACTGAGAAACAGGCAGGGGCATGTGGTGGCTGTGACCTGTGTGATCCAAGGATGGAGAAGAGACACTACAGTGGTGCTGCCAGTAGTGGGCACATGCCCACCTATGCTTCAAATGCCCTCCTCCCCACTGCCCAGCTTTCCCAATGCCAAAGAGTTCAGTGCTCATGTGTGACCAATCCCTCTGGCCACGAAGAACGACCAGCTAGAAGCCCAGGTGAGCACCCTCCCACTGGTTTCTTGACTTTGCTGAGTTCCATGCAGGGAGGCTCTTTCCCACTGAGCTCCAGGAACCACTAAATTTGGCTGGATAGATAACAGAGGAAGCTGTACAACCTGGACACTTGCAGAGGTGTAAAGAGAGCAAAAATAAACAGTAACAAGGATTGCCACAGAGAGAAAGCCTGGGAACAAAAAATCCCCATATGGAAATCTGGAAGATTAAGTGCTTGACCAGTCCTGCCCTCCACTCTCTCTGCTCCAAACTAATTGAAGACAAAACATCTTGCTATTGACATTCACAGGACCATGGCTGAAAGATAACAGAACCCTGTCCCCCTGGAAAGGACTCTGCCTTTGCATTTCTTCAATATATATAGCAGAGAATAAGAATTAATTAGTGCTGTATGATCTGAGTAGAGTCACCCCCAGCAAAAATTGTGTACAGAGAACTCTAATACAAGCTTTCTGTCAGTTTATGAATTGGTTTCAAATTTCCTATGGCTTCCCCCAATCTTCAGTCATACTTTCTTTCTCTTCTTTCTTTCCTGGTCCCCAAAGATAACCTCTTAAAGACCTTCCAACTTCTCCATTGTAGATATAAAAGTATCATCACCAAAGTCCTATCTCCTTACTTTCATTTCCTGTTTTCTGTTATCTCCTTCCCTTCTTTCTGAACTATTTTCTTTTCTTCTTCTCACTCTCTCAATCTCTGCATCCCAGCCTACTCATCATCAGCCTCAATTCATTGGCTTCCCAAGTTACTGAAAAAGGAAAAAATGTGAAATTGGCAAAACAAGTTTTAAGGTGTGTGTGTGTTGTCTTTTTGAGACAGGGTCTTGCTGTGTAGTTTAGGCTGGCCTTGAGCTCACTTTGTAGTCCAGACTCACAAGCATCCTCTTGCCTCAGGCTCCTGAATGCTGTGATTATAGGTGTGCACCACCATGCTCAGCTAAATTTTAAGTTTTATGTTTGATATATGTTTGGTTTTGGAGATACCAGTGTAATAAATAATTGTTGTCTACTTGAAGTGCAGTAACTGGGATTGGCTTATTATATTGAGTAGGTTGAAGAGGGATATAAACACCAAAACATAATCAAACATAAGATCACATCATCAGAGAATGGACTCTAACTAAATAGATCTCCACAGAAGTGGTTAAGTTTTTCCTTCTGAACTGATCTTCAACCTGCTGTGTAGAGACAATAGAAACATAAGAAGGCAAGGCAACAAGATGCCTCCAAAACACTTAACTCCCTAAAAGCTGATCTCATGGACTCTAAAGTAGAAAACATTACAGGCAAAGAATTAAAAAACCAAATGATCAAAATATTTGAAGATATCAAAGAAGAAACATATAAGCAAATTCACAAGATGCTTTGTGAGAAAAAATTTAGTTAATGAAATGTTTAGTGAGTTTAAAAAAGAAAACAACATACAATATGACATACAATATATGAATGACCATTTTGGTAAAGAATTAGAAATCATGAAAATAAATCAAGAGAGTTGGGCGTGGTGGCTCATGCCTATAATCCCAGCACTCAGGAGACTGAGGTAGGAGAATTGTTCCAAGTTTGAGACCAGCCTGGGCTAAAAAGTGAGCTCAAGGCCAGCCTGAACTGCATAGTGAGAACTTGTCTTAAAAAAAAAAAAGCATGAAAAAAATCCATGATATTAAAAATTCAATAGAAAGCATAGTTAGCAGATTTGAACAATGTGAGAACAAAGTGTCAGGACTTGAAGAGAAGGTTGATATAGCAGATCATGTATTCAATGATATCCTAAAAACAGTAACACACTGTAAAACCTGGATCCAACAGCTGCTACATGACAAGCTGCTACGAAACAAAAGAAAACCTCCTAGCAGCACAATTCATAAAAATTAAATCTTGGAAGCGGCCTATGTCCATCAACAGATGATTGGATAAAGAAAATGTGGTATTTGTACACAATGGAGTACTACTCTGCAATAAAGATAAAATTGAGTCATTTGGAGAAAAATGGTCCATATTGTCTAGTGAAATAAATCAGACACACAAACTTAAAAATTGTACGGTTTCTTTTATATGAAAAACTGAAATTATAATTAAAGAAGAAAATAAAAAATAGATAATAGGAAATAAGGAGATAGATCTTACCTGAATGGGAAAGGGATCAGGAGATGGAGGGATAGGGAAAGAGAGGGAAAGGGAAATGCAAAAAGGAATTAAGATGTGTTATGTACATGTACCAACTTTCCAAAAGGAATAAAACATTATGTACTTCAAACATGCACTAATAAAAATAAATAAAAATTGGAAGATTGCTCAACAAGTTGAAATCAAAACAAAATTATTACCAAACCTAGAGAAAGAATCTGATTTTCAAGTATAAAACATATAGAACCTTAAGTTCTATATGCCAGAAAAGAACCTCTCCACAGCACATTATAATCAAAATTTCAGAAAAGGACAATAAAGAGAGCATACTAAAAGCTGTTACATAACAGCAGCATGTACCCTATAAGGGCAAGGTTATCAAAGTAACTGTGAATTTTTCCAGCTAAACCTTAAAGTCATGATACAGTGGAGAAAAATTGTTCAAGTTCTAAAAGACAACAATTCTATATCCAGCAAAAATAGCCTTCAAAGTTGACAAGAAGTAAAGACTTTCCATGAAAAAAAATCCTAAAGAAATATATGACCACTAAACCAGCATTACAAAAATACTTAAGGGAATTCTAGACAGAAGGAAGGAGACCACCAGTAGAAAAAGAAAATGTATATCCAGCTGGGAGAGTAGCTAAGCAAAAGGAAAAAACATTAAATAAACAGCACTGGAAAAATAGCACAATGATACTTTACAATAATAACTTTGAACGTCAGTGGTTTTAACTCCCCAATCAAAAGATAGACTGCTAGATTGGATCAAAAAATAAAATCCAACCATGTATTGCCTGGAAGAGACACACCTCATCCAAAATAAAGTGTATATACTAAAAGTAAAAGGATGGAAAATGATATTTCAAACAAGCAGAACTAGAAAATAAGCGGGAGTACCTATCTTATTTTCAGACACAGTAGACTTTAAGCCAAAAATGATCAGAAGAGACAAAGAAGTCATTGCATACTGGTAAAGGGAACAATTCAAAAGAAAGAGATCATAATTGTAGATCTATAAGAACTGAATGTTGGTGCACCCAATTTCATAAAACAAAAACTACTGTATAAAAAGGACAGATAGACAATGCAATCATAGTAAGGAACTTTCAAAATAACCCACTATCTCAAATAAATCAACTGGACAAAAAAAATCAACAAAGAAATAATAGAGTTAAACTGCACCATAAAACAGATACTCATTGATTGTTTCACCCAACAACACATTTTTTTTCCTCAGCAGCATATGAGACTTCTGAAATAGGCCATAAAGCATACATACAGAAGAGTTCAAATGATTCCCTCCATAATATCAGATTATACAGGAATGAAACTAGAAACCAGTAGCAAAAGAAACCACAGAAACTTTGCAAACACATTGAAGATTAATAATGGATTTCAGAAACTCCTAGACCCATATGAATTACTGAAATTGAACCAAAAGGAGATAAAAACTAAACAGTCATAGTAGCATATGCCTGTAATTCCAGCACTTAAAAGGGTAGGGCAGGAAGATCATCATGAATATGAGGACATCCTGGGCTACATAGTGAGTTCAAGGCCACACTGAAATAAATAGCATGCTCATGTCTCAAAAAGAGAGAGCAAAAAATGAAAAGTAATAGACCAATAGCACACAAATGAAATAGATGCAGTAATAAAAACCTTACCAACTAAAAAAGCCCACAATCTGATGGATTCGTTACATAATTCTACCAGAAGTTCAGGGAATATCTAAATCCAATACTTCTCAAACTCTTCCGTGAAATTGGAAGGGAAGGAGCACTGTCAAACTTTTTTTTCAAAGCTAGTACTACCCTGATACCAAAACCACACAAAGACTTAGCAAAAAACAAAGCTAAACAACAAAACTATAGGTCAATCTCCTTAATAAACATAGGTGAACAAATCCTCAACAAAGTACTGACAAACAGAATGTAACAAATCATTAAAACGACCACACATCATGATCAGTTAGCTTCATCCCGGGAATGCAAAGGATTGTTAAACATACATACATCAATAAACATAATACATCACAAAAACAAAAGTAGGGAGAAAAATCACGTAGTCATATCAATAGATACAGAATAAGCTTTTAACAAATTTCAGCATCCATTGATGATAAAATCTCTGAAGAAAATAGATAAAAAGTACCTATCTCAAACTAATAAAAACTATTTATGACAATCCACAGCCAACATCATCCTAATTGCGGAAGAAATGAAAGAACTGCCTCTAAAATCAGGAACAAGGCAAGGTGTCTGCTCTCAGCAAGAGCATGAAATTTATCTAGAGCAATCAGGCAAGACGAAGAAATAACAGGTATATCTATAAGAAAGGAAGCAGTCAAACTATCATTGTTCACAGATGACATGATCCTTTACATAGAAGACAAAAACACTTTACCAGAAGACTTTTAGAGCTAATAAATTCCACAAAGTAGGATACAAAGTCAACATACTGAAATCAGTAATGTTGCATAACTAAACAGTGAATGCATCAAGAAAAAAATCAGGAAAACAAAATTTCATTTGCAATGCCTTAAAAAATACCTAGGAATCAATCTAACCAAGGAAATGGAAGACCTCTATAATGAACGACACTACTCTGAAAAAAGAGATTAAAGGGGGCATTAGAAAATGGAAAGATATCCTTTGTAACTGTATAGACAGAACCAATATTGTAAAAATGGTCATGTTACCAGAAATGACATACAGATTTAATGCAATGCCAATCAGAATGCCAACAGTGTTCTTCACAAAACTAGAAAAAATCAATCTTAAAATGTTTATGGAACCAGAATGGATCTCAGGTAGCCAAATATAACCCTGAGCAACAAGAGCAAAACAAGAGACATCACAATCCTGGATTTCAAGTTATATTACAAAGCTAACATGATAAAAACAAGATTGTTTTGGCACAAAAAAAGGCATGTTGATCAGTGGAATGAAAGTGAGGAGTAGAGGCTCTTCAGCCATCAAATCTTCAACAAACGGAGAAGAGATAGCCTCTTTAACCATTGATATTAGGATAATTGGTTTGCCATATGCAGAAGAAAGACTCTAGATCTGTATCTCTCAACCTGTACTAAAAGCAAAACAAAATGGATCAAAGACATAGATATTAAAACAGAAACAATCTACTGCAAGATAAAATAGAAAAAAATTTTTTAAGACATAGGCTTAGGGAAGGACTTTCTGACCACAACTCCAAATGCACAAGAAATAATGCCAATGATCAATAAATGGGATGGTGTCAAATTAAGAACTTCTGCATAGCAAAAGACACAGTGTGAAGAATAGGAAAAAAAAACTTTCTAGCTATTTCTCAGACAGAGGACTAATACCTAGGATATATAAAGAACTCACAAAATTAGAACCCTCAGAATAAACTCAATTAAAAATGAGCAATTAAAATGAATAGACACTTCTCAGAAGTACGAATGGCCAATAAATGCATGAAAGCATACTCAGCCACTTTGGACATTAAAGGAATACAGATAAAAATAACAATGAGATTCTGTCTTACTCCAGAAAGAATGACTATCATTAAGAACTGAAAAAAAATGTGAGTTAATGTGGGAAAAAAAGCAAACTACTACATTGTTGGTGGCCATTATAAACTAATACAATCACTATATCACTATGGAAATCAATATGGATATTCCTCAAAAAACTAAAACTAGAAATTCCATTTAACCCAATTATATTTCTTCTGCATATCTCCCTCAAAGAGTTAAAGATACCATATTATAGTGATACATTAATATCATGTATATAGCAGCAAAACTCATAAAAGCTAAATCTTGGAAGCAGCCTATATGCCTATCAAGAGGAGAATGGATAAAGAAAATGATACATATCTATATCTATATCTATATCTATATCTATATCTATATCTATATCTATATCTATATCTATATCTATATCATCTATGTCATCTTTTAGCTATAAACAAGGATAAATTTGAGTCATTTTCAGGAAAATGGTGATGTAATGCCAAGTGAAGTCAGACACAGAAGATTAAACATTGCAATTTCTCTCATATGAGAAATCCAAAGTGTGAATAATTTAAAGAGCAACATGAAAGATAGATAGCAAGATATAGGGAGGTAGACTTCATGGAGATGTGAAAGGGATCAGGGGTGGAGGGTGGAAAGGATAGTGGAAGGAGCAGTAGAAAAGGCTAAGGTACTATATGTATATGTATCAACTGTCTACGATCAATGTATTTATGATGTATCACAAACACATACTAATAAAAAAGAAAGAAAATAAGGTGGAAAAACGTCAAAGAATATAATTATTAATTTTATATGTGTTGACTGGGAGGAAGGTAGATGGAGATAGGACTGCCAACTACCGCGAAGCCATGTCTTACAAGCTAAACAGGCAACTTCTATTCCAAAGGCATACTCTACAGAAGGGTGGCCCAGAAATGATGACTCTTCTAGACATTTGGAAGGAGACATCCATGCATAGTATAAAAAGATGAACTGCTAATGGTCTGTAAATCCTGGAGGTTGATTTTTCTGGAGATACTCTGGGAGAGAAGCCTGTGTCTACTAAATTCTTGTAAGGCACCGGGCCTGCAGGTCTTTATTTAGATGCTTATGAGGCCTGTCACTTGCTAGCCCCAAGGATACGAATATGAAGACTATATGGAGCTTAGAGGAATTAATAGTGAAGAAACGCAATTATAGCAGACATATACTCATAAAACCTTGACTTGCATTTATCACTCAGTTAAACTAGGGGTTTTACACATCCCCCCAAAATGCCTCAAAGCAAGTTCCCATTATGCAAATGAGAGTTAAAGCTCTAATAACTTGCCCAAGTCCTCAGCTAAGGGCTGACTTAGAACACAAATCTGGCAGCCTGACTCTAGAGGGTATATATATTGAGCCAATCTTTGAAAGGGATACAGATAGATGTGTTGGGAGTTTGGGTACTGAGAAAAGACATCCAGTCTAACCTAGAGGGCATAAGAGCCAGTGCCTTAGAAAGTAGGAAGTCCCAGTTGTTATTTTAGGTTTTCTGGAGCATTCACAGATTGATAGAATGTTAGGTCTGGGAGAATCTTTGACGGTCTACTAGTCTCACAGCTTTATTCTAAAGCAAGGGTTTAGATAGGAGAAATGACCTGTTCAATTCTAGAATACTTCTCCTTTAAAACTAGAACTCTAGGTTTTGTTTAGGAACTGAGAGCCTTTGTCAACCACTTATAACGAGAAATGACCTCATCAGGTGCTAAACAATTGCCAGTCAACTTTCTGGCCTCATACAAACAGAAGGTTGAGAAAACACTTTATTAGGGAATGATCTGGGGTGAAGTCATGCATATTTCAGAAGCATTTCATATGTAAAACATGTTGACAAATTTGTCCCTTCCAGGGGTTTTAGGCATAAAAGCATCCTTATCCAGGTCACCCCGCCCTGACCTCTTCTTCCTCCTCTTCCCCTTTTGTGCTACTAGAGATTGAACCCAGAACCCTTTCACTGAGCATCCTTCTTGATCATTTTTATTTTTTATCTTGAGATGGGGTCTTGATAAATTGCCCAGGCTAGACCCCAACTTGCAATCCTCCTGCCTGGGCCTTTTAAAAGTGCTGAGATTTCAGGGAGGCATGACCAGACTCGGCCAGATTTCACTAATAAAATAAAGCCCTAGTTGATAAGTTAATGTTAGATATTCAGATACTTACAGTTGAATGCATAAAATATACCTGCCCTTCAGATTTTAAGTTTATTCACAGAATACAAAATGAAGGCAATAAATGTTTATGCATGAACAAAAGTACCTGATCTGTTAAATTTCTCTTCTAGTTGTGCCAAATTTTCTTGTGTAATTTTAGATTTTAAAACCCTAGATTACACTAATGCACACCCCGAGGGTCCTCATGATTAGGAAAAAAGAAAAGCTCCATAGATTGTCACACAGAAACTGCTTTCATTAAAGCCACTTTAAACTGTCTTAACTTCGATTTCAATTGATCTACTAATATACATTATTGAGACCTCAAATTAAATTTTGATATTCTTACTCCTAGATCTACAGATGACAAAAAGGATAAACTACGTCTACATTTCTCTTACTAGTTTTGTTTTGTTTTGTTTTGTTTTGTTTTGAGACAAGGTCTCCCTGCAGTTCAGGCTGGCCTTGAACTTACTAGGTATCCTAGGCTGGCCTTGAACTCCTGAGGATATTTCTGCTTCAGCCTTCTGAGTGCTGGGATTACAGGCATGTGCCACTATGCCCAACCTTTTCCCCCATACTGTCCATACTGTGGACATTTGTTACTTACTGCTTTAGAAGGGCACGCACCTTCCTCTTTACCTCCATGCTAATTTATTTGGGGACAATGAACTCAGCCTAATCATTCCAGTATCTCCTATAGTAGATGGAACCACAACAATCCTGAGTCAGGAGCTACCATATTTCCCCAAAAATAAGACCCAAGTGGAAGTAAGCCCTAGCATGATTTTTTAGGATGTTCCTAATACAAGTCCTGTCCCCAAAAAGAGCCCCAGTTAAGCCTGTCAGCCAGATGGATGCATTTTAGTATGCCTGTTGCAACATATAACAGATATGTTGAATTAAAAAATAATATTAGTATGTAATTAAATATAAATAAATATTGTTAATGACATTAATACTTAAAGTATAACATAAATTATAATTAGTATTTGTAAATGTCTAGGTAGGCATTTTCTAATCCAAAGCACTTCTATATCAATGCAAATTTCCCCATAAGTAATAATGAAAACTCAGATGATTCATTGCACAGCCCCCAAAATTCATATAAAAATGATTATAGTACTGTAATATAATATAAAATAATAAAATACAAAGAAAAAATAAACAAGTGACCCTACACTTATATTTGAAAACCTTCACAGCTAGTGTGAGGAAGACAAGAGAGAAGGAAGGGTTACTGTGCAGGACAACTTGTACTATCACTAATGGAATCACTGGTATCTAGTGGTTCACTGGAATTTTTTTCTTTTTATGCAACTTTAACAAGGAACCTATCCAATGACACTTGGTTTTGCCTTCTTTTGAGGATTTTGTGAAAACGTGATGTTGGATTCTTGTTAAACAGATTCATCACTGGCACTACTACAACCTTATTTCAGTAGTGCTTTGCTGCAAAATTTTGCAGTTTCCCACATTTTACGCATCTTTCTAATCTCACTTGAAGTGAGGGAGTCATCTACTTTTTTCTCCTCTTCCTCTGCAGACAAGATCTCCCCCACAACCTCTTGCTGTTGGGAGATGATCACCCACAATCCTGGAGAAAGAGAAAGGATCTTTGACTCAGCTTGTGCTACACTGGGTGTTGGGTACTACTCCTATTGCAAGATGTCCCTTACTTACGAAGTTAAAATTTATTAGAAATGTATGCTTGTCTTGCATAACTGTATATTGCTTATTATGTTAATAAGTATCTATTAGATACAGTTAAAAACTAATGTTTCAAGAGCAAAATACAAAAACAAAACAAAACAAAAACCTACTCTAAATAATAGCTACTTATTACACAGTTGGGTGGATATTATTCTAAATGAATTAGTTTAACTAATATTGTGAGGTATATATAATCATTTTATAGCTAAGGAAACCAAACTCAGGCAGCTTGAATAATTTTCTCAGGGTCATACAACCAGCAAATAGTAGAATTTAGATTTGAACCCAGGCAGTCTGACTCTAGCATTTGTGCTCTTAACCACACATTACACTGTCTCATAAAGCATAAATGTTGGCCAGATCTCTGACTTAGTGGTATAATTACATAAAGTTGATTTTATCAAATTAAAGGACATTTGAGCACTAAATGTCACAAAGAATTTTAAATGTTAGCCCTCAAACCTTTAAGTTTTTTTTTTAATTTTAGCAGTAAAATATCTTTCCAGAAGAACAATATTTCCTTCCAATTCAGTAGTGAGAACTCTTTCATATATTTACCAAGCCATCTCTGTATTACTAGAAAATCATGATACAGGAGCTGCATGATAACTTTTTGCTTTTGCAGTGCTAGGGAATGAACCCAGGGCCTTTGTGTTGAGCTACATTGCCACATTCTCAACTTTTGTGGAAAGTTTTTGAGACAGGGTCTCACTAAGTCATTACATTGTTTGGACTGGGCTCACACTTGCAATTTTCCCTTCTCAGCCTCTTAGAGTTAACTTTTAATTTTTTTATTTAAAGAGAAAAAAAAGCAAAACAGAAAAAGGGGTAGAAATAATACAGAATTTTTAAAAAAACAGTAAAAAATCACTAGCTGATAAATTATATATAGTCCTCTTAGAAATAGTTGTTCATGTTATAAAATTAAAGTATACAAAGTGGACATTCAAACAGTGAGGTTGCAAACAGTTCTGTTCAATGATCCAACAAAAACTTAGTAATATGATTATCGATCTTACACACCTAGACATACATGCAGTTATATCCTTTTATAGCACTTTCTTTTCCTCCTTTTGATTTTTAAGTCCATTATCTGTTTAGTTATATCATGTTTCAGCTTTCTCAGTATCTTATTGATCTGTTTTGTTGTTGTTATTTCCTTTTTAATCACATTATATATTTCTGTTGTTTTGTTTTTGAGTTTTTCCTCATCCATGTCACATGGATCAGCTTTGGTGGAGTTGGGAGTTTTTGGAGGTATTTAGTTACCTTGTTTTCTCATGTTCTATTGTTTTCTTATTTAATTTTGTATTAACTTGGAGGTAGTAATTTACAACAGAACAGGATGGAATGAAGCCAGTTGAGACAGTGTAGTGAAATTGGTACAAACTTCACAGCAGGTTACTGGGATAACAGTAATAGGTACCATTGTATATCTAGTTTTCTTCACAATAGTTGTTCTTTTAATTAGGTATAGCAGAATCAAAAGAAATACAGAATATTATAGAACTTATCAAAACAGAATATTGAATAGAGCAATACCATTCAGGATAAAGCAAAATGGTGATAAGAATATTTGCCTTCAAAGAGATAGTAGAAGGAAATCCCCCTTATTTGCTATATTACATATGGTCAACCTCCCAAGAGATGCTCAGATCTCTGGCTCCCACTTGCTAACGGGGTGGGGTGGGGGGCGGCATGTTTGATTCTCACCCTGCGCACCCGTAGGTGGCAGGCTGTTTGCTCCTTTTCTCAGTGCCCTAAGTTCCAACATGGCGCAGATCTCAGGTCTAAGAAAGCTTGGAAGGTCTAAGAAAGCTTTAGTACTGAACCAATAACAGAGTGAGCCAAAATTGTCAGAGTGAAAGTATGTAAAAATATAAGGTTAGATGTGTTCATAAAGGAAAGGGTAGGGTTGAGGAATAAAATACTTTAATGGTTGTCTTGATTTGAAGTTCAGAAAACAGTCAAGGAAGAACTACAGAAGTGAGAAGGTGAGAAGAAAAGGAAGGAAGAAATAACTGTTTAGCAAGAAGTTGCCACCATGAACACATGGAGCTTAATCCTTTTGGAAGTGGCAGGGAACCAGGGCAGAACACACAAAGAGAGCCACCATGTTTATTCACAAATTCTCATTTGTTCCTGGCCAAGACTTATGAACAAGGCCATTCATTCCTAGTACTTGCTGAGTTCTGGTTTGTGCTCAGGCAACATTGTGGGTGCTGGCAGCTGAAAGTAGTCAGTTGACCATGGTTGGTGATTACTGATGAGATTCCAGGGGCCTTCTGGCAGCTTCTGCAGCAGTGGTCATCCTTAAGTCCTATTTAATGGTATTAACTGTTTTAAGAATGTTCACTTTTTCATAAGGACTCTGTGACCTTAAAGAACACTGGAATTCACACCAACCTCTGTCGCCCTGTAATGTACCTTAACCTTTTTCTTGAGAACATGAAATATCTTTGCCAAAAATACAGCATTCATCCCAGCTCTGTCCCTCACCCTTTACATCTTATCCAACAAGTTCTTTCGGTTCCAATCCAAAGCTTTCCAGAATGGATCTGCTTCTGTCTCTGTTGCTACCTCATTCATTCAAGATGAGGTCATGTTTTGCCTGGGCTATTGCCATGCCCTCCTCCTGGAATTTCCATACCCACTCTTCTTTCAGGTCCTTAACTCCCCAGGCATTTTGTTTGAATATTTTCCTCCTCATTTCATGTAATTCCATCCACAATTTCCCAAAGACTTGCTCCTTTCCATTTTTTAGGTCTGTCTGGATAAGTCATTTCACCGAAGACCTTCCTTACTGAAGAAAGATGCCTCCTACCCCATTCCATGTGTTTGGTGATTCATCTCAACCTCTATTTATTTTCTTCTCAGTAGGTTTCATATTTTGCAATTAATTTGCTTATTTATTTTGTTTAACTCCCTCTCGAAAATACAATCTCTCCAAGAGCAAGGACAATATCTCTCTCCTTGATGACATCAAGATATGGAGGAAGAGAGATGATAAGGGATGAAAAAGAGGAATTGGGATGTCTTAGGTACATTGTACCAACTTTCTAAAAGGAATATAAACATTCTGTACTGCAAACATGAACTAATAAACCAAAAAAATAAAAAAAAGTTTCTCTCCTTGACCTCTATGTTGCTAGCAGATTTGCCAAATATAGCAAATAAAAATACAGGCTTCTCATTTGAGTTTCAGATACACTATGAATAAAATTTTAGCATGAGGCTGTTCAAGTATTGAATAGAAAATACACTAAAAATTACAGATGGTTTTTCTGAAATTCAAATTTAACTGGACATCTTATATTTTATCTGGCAACCCTAGTTCCTAAGTCCCGGCAGGAGGTTGCCTGTCATTACCTATTGTTGAATGAAAACTTGATGGCAGCATAGAAAAACTGCTACCATGGCAACAAACTGGGGGAAATGTCTTAAAACCATAGAACAGAAGCAGTGACAAATGTTACTTCTTAACATATTTCTGTCTGAAATGTGTGTCTTATCTCTCTAGGAGAGCCTAACTGACTCATATCCTGTCTTGGATAGCCCCGTCCTCTGGGAGGGATGCTTCTAGTCCACAGGAAGCAGGCCATTAGGTACAGCTGTCCACACTCTGATGCCTCATTTTTATCATGTCTTTGTGCTTGAAGGATCTTGATTCTCTTTTACTTTGCTCTCTCCAGATAGCAAGATGTTCCCCATAAAGAGAGATACTGGTTTGTCCTTTTCAACCATTCTTCCTAGTAGCTTGCTCTGGAGTTGGTAATCAAGACTCAATCCTGATTGACAAATGAACTGATAAATGAGTGAATAGTAGAGTGCACAATGGTCCCCATTTGACCAGGACTAGGGGGTTCCTAGGATATGAGCCTTTCATTGCCAAAACAGGGGCAATTCTAGGCAAACAAGGACAATAGATGATCTAAAGTAAATTAATTACTCTTTGTTTTTGGTGACTGGCTTTCTTTCTTTCTTTTTTTGTAATACATGTTTGAAATACATAATATTTGTATGCCTTGTGTGGAGTTGGAACATGTACATAATACATCTTAATTTTTTTCATCCCATTTTCCTCCCTCCTTTTCTCAATACCTTCCCCATTTGAGAAAGATCCCTCTACTCCCTATTATCTATATTTTGTTTTGTTCTTTAGTTACAATTTGGACTTCTCATATAGGAGAAACTATGTGATATTTAAGCTGTGTGTCTGATTTATTTCACTTATCATTATGGTCTCATGGCACATCCATTTTCCTATGAATTGTGTTGCTATAAACATGGGTAGATATGTATCACTGTAATACGATATCTTTAATTCTTTGGGGAAAATATCCAGAAGAGGAATACCTGGGTCAAATGGAACTTCTAGTTTTAGCATTTTTTTAATTTTAAAGAGAATAAAACCTAACAAAATAAAACAGAATAAAGCCAATCAAAACAGTGAAAGTGGTACAGAACTTCAAAACAGGATAATAGAAAATCAACAATGGCTACCACAGTATATCTTGTTATCTTCACAATAGTTGTCCACACCATCAGGCATAGTAAAATCAGATAAACAAAACAGAATAAAACCAATAGAAACAGATCATTAAATAGAACAAAACAAAACAGTGAAAACAGTATCCTCCTAATAGGTGCTCAGACTATTGGTCTCAGACCTACAAAGTCAATCAAACAATACAAGTATTTAGTTGTTTTTGTACCTCAGTTGCTCACAGTTCAGTCTGTGCTCCAAACCAGCTGGTTGTTTACAATTGGGGGTTTGGTGGGCAGGTGGTGATGCTGCTTGATTCTCAGCCTGTGTACCAGTTGGCTCGGGGGAAGGGCAAACTGGCTTCTCTCTTCCTGGGGTCCTGTATGGTTTGCATGGCTTACAGGAACAGCAAATTTGCTTCTTGTTGTACTCTTCCCATAGTTTTAGTTTTTGAGAACTCTCCATAGTGATTTCCATAGTGGCTGTACTAGTTTTAGTGGCTGGGTTTCTATTAGACTGCCTGTTTTCCTGGATACTCATCTATTTTAGGCCGATAGCAGGCTGATTGGAGCTCCACTGATCTGAACTTCCCCAGGCCTGGATTGATTTCTAAGGCCTTGAGTTTAATTGTGGCTCAGGATCCTAATGCTGTCCTATTGTTCCTGGCATTGTGGTTTCTGGTAGTTACTTGGATTAGGCTCCCGGAGTAAAGACCCTCAGGCCAAGCACAGGGGAAGGGGCCCCAGTCTTGTTCTAATCTCATGGCCTTACCTGGCCCACCAGTATTGGCCACCATAGGTCTGTTTCATCAACACTTAATTATGAACATTTGCCACATCCACAGAACACCAGAAAGTATTTATTGAATAATTAAGCTGATAGCTACAAAACTTTCCAAACATGTTTCCACAAATGTTCTGAGTTACTTCACGTGAAACCTGAACTCTCATTTTAAACCACCTCTCCCCCCTCCCCTTATGCTATGAGAGTCTCAAAAAGACTAAACAAAATTCACTGTCAGTTACAGCAGAGATACCCCAGTCTCATTTAGGTCCTGCCGGATTCCTGGAATTGGGGTTGAAGTGGCTCTTGAGGGGCTCCCAGCACTTGTAGTAGTTCTCATCCAAAGAACAGGAGGTCTTGAGTCCCCATTTGGTGACAGCCAAATTTAGGGAAGATTCAAACATAAATGCCTATAGGAAATTAGGATAATGATTAGAAACAAGAGGTGAGGTAGATAATAAAGCACATTTGATTAGATTTCAACAGATGTCAATAGCAGACATGGTAGGCAAAATCCTTGCCTAATCAATCATGTGTACTGGCATGGCAAAGAGAGGAAGCCTAAAACTTGGACTCTGGCTCTTGAGTAAGATCTTCAACTACTCAGTGTATCAAGTTTCTTCTACCAAGGAGAATTTGGTGTTCATACCCCACATGGTCCTCATAGCACTATGGAGCTAAATTTGCTAGCTCCAAAACTATTCTTCTTCCCAGGAGCCATCACCATGATGGTTGTTTCCTTGTAGGAAAGAGCACAGTCCCCATTTCACAAATGAAAATAAGACTCAGACCTAGGAAATGGCTTGTCAAAGGTGTTAAGTCAAAGCAGAGCTGTGATTTGAGTTTTCTGTTTCAAGACTGACCAAGGGATTGGCTGGGTAAAGGAAAAAGAAGTGCAGGGAAATAGGAAACAACAGAAACAGCAGCAACACTTTGAAAAGCCACCTGTCAGAGGTTCTGAATGGCGGATATCCCGCTGTGTTCTGGGGGTTTTCATTCACAACAGAAAGAATGTGACAGTACTTTGTGCATCTTAGACATTTCAGTTTCATCAATTGCTGATTTTCCTGTTGCATAGCTTTTAAAAAATAAAAATGAAAACCAAACCCAAAACCAAACCCTGCTATTTTCATATGCTCACATTAAATTTTTAAAAGTATATGGAGGTGAGAAGAAAATGATACAACTTTTGTAACACAGCCCGGAGAACTCGCCTTAATGTCGGGTGCCTCAGACACATTAATTTCTTTTGGCCTAAACAAACAGCAAATAAGTATTCTTGCTTGACTTCCTGTGACAGGCTTCATGTGAGGACTGACTGAGATCAGAGGAAAGTGCCATGTAATACATAAAGCACTATTTAGTTATAAAGATGATTGTTATGCTATTTTTATCTTTTAGACTCCTTCTGTGGGGCTTCATTGTCTGGCGGGAGTACCAAAAGCCCCTTCCCAGCTGGGCTGTGAAGACAATGCATCAATTTAATCATTCCAAACTAGAATAAGGGTAGGCACATAAATTGACCTGGACATAAATTGTAAAATGGAAAATGGTAAAGGAGACCCAAAATTAGGTCCAAGTAAAGCAATAGATCTCCCTTTCCAAGTATTCTGGACTTCTATATACCCAGTGTCTCCTATGCTCTTCATGCTCTAAATAAAAGAGCTCTTTCCCACTTGTAACCTAGGTCCTAGATATTACCTGAAGTCTTGCTCCTCACAAAAAATCCTCATTCTTTACCTCACTGATGTAGACACCGCTCTCCAGGAATACTGACAATGCAAAGCCAATTTAGGGCACCAAAGGTTACTGAGCGGGGGTTGCTGGAGTAGCCTGTACATCTCCCAGAGCCTTCAGAGGCAATAGCTTAACTGAGATTGTCAAATCATGTCTACTAGAGATGTAGGGTCCTGTAGAAACCCCACAGAGGCCCTTGCAAGAGGAAATGGAAGAGGCCAAGCAGATGGGACGGATTCTTGCCCCTCCCCTGCTCCGGGAAGTTCCACTATCACTAGCTTCGGGATTGGGGTTGAAAGTGAACTGTGTGGACAGGAGGATAGCCAGTGCTTATAGGTCAGCTAGTTAACTAACAGAGGAGGGGTCCAGCAGTTCTTTGTTATAGATTTGAAACCAGGGAGAACTGAAGGCATTTATCTTAAAATGCAAAACAACTTTGCATGTGATTTAACATAAAATTACTTCTGAAGTCCATTAACTCTACCTCGAAGAATGCAAAAATAAGAAACTCCAGTACAGTAGCCAACTACAACTGTGTTCAGCCTCAGCGTTTACAGCCTGACACCAAAGGAATACAAAGCAGGTTTTAAATCCCACTGGTTCCATCCCATGCCAAAGCAGAGTGAAGGAATGTAAGAAAAAAGCTGAGAATTTCTGCTCATAAGCCCTGACTGTAAAGAGGCAGAGCTTTCTGACCCTTGCTGGCTTGGAAACTGGCTGAAGAATAGCAGCTGGTCTCCCTTCTATTGCAGACTAAGGAGACTAAAGCAGGTGACTCTGAGACAGGACATATTCACAGGGCTGCATACAGAGATAGGAAGATCTTTCCCACAGAATTAGTCATATTCTCTTACACTTTAACAGTGCTGGAAGAGTCCATAAGGTTAACTCACCACCATCTGTGGACTGGATAGGACACCCATTTTACAGATGGAGAAAATGAAGCACAGAGGCATAGTAATTATGCTGCTTACCATGGTGCCATCAGCAATCCTCTCTGGTGCCAGCTTGGCCTTGCTGGCCTTCTCAAAGCAGTCTGCATCAGGGCCATGGGGGGTCATGGCACTGTGCAGGCTGCCTCCACCTGGCAGGAATCCTCCTTGTTTTGCTTCATAGTGACCTCTGATGAGCCCCATGAATTCACTCATACAGTTCCCTGGGAAGGATGAAACAGCATTGTTTTTATTACAGAAAGTGAGACAACAAAACATCCATTCCCCTGTAGTATTATCCCCTGCAGAATACCAAGAAGATAGGAGCAACTGATAAATTTTATAGGATTAATAGAGAGCATGGATTGATAATAAAGAGTATGGATTTGCAGAAGAGCAACCACAAAGCATTGTAGACTTCTTGGCAGGCTAAAGTCTACTCCATGGCCATGTGGATTTGAAAGTCTCAGGATCCACTATCTGAAAGAAACTGGACTACACATGAAGAAAACCAAGGCCTAGACAAGAAAAAATAAAAATGCAAATAACAATAAACAGTGGAAGTATGCTAGCCTGAACATTTACAAGTCCCATATCAAAGTCAGCTTCTCTCTCAGGTCAGAACCTCTTCCTAAATTATCCCCATAATACATGGCATTACGTATATATTCCTGATTCCCAGTCTAGAAAGCCGAAGTGGAGTGTGTGTGTGTGTGTGTGTGTGTGTTTACTGAAGAAAGGTAACATAACGTGGGTTTATGGTTCATTATCAAATGATAATCTGTGGCAGAATCTTGCGTTCTGTAAAATAGACCATAAATGCTATTTATCATAACAAATATCTCCTGTGCATGAATCACATATAACCTTATTCTTTGGTTCTCCTAGAACTCTAAATATTAAAATTAGAGTTGATCTATATTTCCATTCAATGCAGAAGGATTTTCTGTAATATTCCTGATAGGTCACCTCCTGGGTTTTTCCTGCACACCTTCTAAGAATGGAAGTTCTCTACTCTACCAGGCAACCTATCGTATTATTGAATAGCTCTGAGTGTTAGGCAGTTATTTTCTATCTTAAATGGAAATTTGTTTTCCCATAAGTTAAATTTATTTATCCTAGTTGTGCTTTCTGCAGTCACACAAATTTAACAAAAATTATCATGCTGGTAATCTTTCAAAGGTATGTTTCAACTGAAACATATTTATTAGAATAACACCACCTTTGGAGGAAGAATGAAGGAAATATAACACTTGAGTAAGGCACTGAAGTGCCTTTTCATCTCCATCCTCCCCTCTACCTGTCCTTCCATTCACCTCCACCCACCCCACCCATCTGCCCGTCCATCCATATAACATATATAATTAGATATTGTGCTAAGTACTTTATACAGAGAGGAATAAGAAAGAAACAGTTTAAAAGGACTCATAGTCTGTCCTATGAGAATGTGGAAAACAAACCATGAACAGAGTAGAGATGCAAAATCTCGCAAAGTCAAACTCTTGATATGGGTGGATGCCTGCTCTTGTTCCTTATATGTAAAGTGTAAGCAAGTGTCAAACTATTTCCATAATATATTAGGCAGCCACACCCACTCTGCTCCCAGAACAAATAAGCCCAATAAAGTGAGTGTGGGTGTGACCGCCTCTGCAGAAAATCATAATTCTACTTGCTTCTTCATAAATCAGAAAGAGAGGAAAAGAAGTAAATGGATGTACAATGTATCTACATTTTAAAAACAGTTCTGCTCATGACTTAAATCTGCTGTCATGTTCCACATCCAGTATGTGTCCTTTGGCTCGCCTTCACAGCTTAATTTTAAGAAAGAAGCAAGACAGAACTCAGCTTTGATCTGAATATGAATTTAGGTAGCAACGAGTTTGGTGATGACACTTCTCTATCACTTACAATATTTCAAAAGACAGTAGGAGGGTAGACCTTCACTTTCTGATTAAAGCTGAATCTCATTGACTAAGGTGCATTAAAATGACTGAGGCAATATTTCTATAGCAGCAATTCCCCATTTTGCCTTTAAAGTCACATTAAAGTAGAAAAGGGTCTGAACATTGCTAAAGCAATATTTTTAGTATCTCTGGTAAAACTAATTTTTAACTTGTGGATCTGTGCTTTTTTTCTCAACCAACTCAAGGTATCCATAGCTTTCTGAAATTTATCTTGGAGCCAAATTTACTTTTATATTTCACAAGGTCATTTGTATTAGGTGGTCTAAAGTACAAGTGAAGACGAAAGAGTGGGTTGATGGCCAATGGCACAATACCAAGTCTGTCCGAGTCACTCCGTTTTGTTAACCCTCTACCCAGTTGGTGAGACAAGTTCTCAATATAAGGTCTGTAAAAGCTTCTGCATCACAGTGCAGTGGTTTGCTAGCTCAAAATATAAGTCTGAGGTTCTACCTCAAAGCCAAGGAAATAAACTGTCTGGAAGTGGGCCTATTTATTTTAAAAAGTCACTCTTAATGTGGCACGACAAGAGGGGATGCTAGAATTTAACCAGGAAGTGGTCTTCTTTGATCCTGCAGGCCTTACTTCCCCACTTCACAAATGCCTCCATTGCTTCTTCAGCGCAATGTTATATATTGTAGAGCCCTGGCATCAGAGAGCTATTACATACAGGCAGAAATCTCATCTAAACAGAAGGCCCTTTAGTAAACCATGGGAAAAAATTTGTTTTCTAGAATGTTCCAGCAGAAAAGCATCTTAGAGTCTTTTCAGAGCTCTGTGTTCAAAAAATGCAAGGTCTGGGAAACAGAATTAAATATCAATCTTTATTTAGGTTTGGTTTTCAGCTATCTATTGCACAATTAAAAATGTTAACCTCACTAAATATAGTTGTGACCTATCTTGCTCATTCTTGGTGATGTAGTCACTTACTGAATAAATATTAGTTGCATATTATGAATCAGGTGCTATGCTACTATGCTATTACTTAGTGACAATAGTGTCTGCTCTGCCTTTGGACAGTGTGACTCTTCCATTAAATAGCTGTGAGTCCTTGAGAATCAACTAATGCCTTTGCGTGAATTTCATCTTCTAGTAAATACAAAGGGGTATAATCTTATTACGTATCTCTTTCAGCTGTTACTATAATTAAATGAGAATATTTTTACAGAACTTGTAACAGTGCCTTTTGAAGGCCAATAATCATTAGTTTTTACTCATAATAATATCAGTAAAATAAAAATAGGTTTTTAAGATCCCGTTCTAGGCAACAAGTGCTCTGCAGGAACTTCTTCCAGAATAAAATCTCTCCTCTAGTATAGATCAAGAATGGCTTTGCATTGCCAGAAAAATTAGAGAAGGCACATTACCCTGGTACTTAAACCAGACTTAGGTAATGAAGCTCCCCAAACAACTAACAACATTGCTGCCATTCCTTGTTTTAAAAGCAAGATATACAATGTACATAAACTTCTCGTTTAACACTCCACCAATCTCTGTACCTATCTTCAGGGCTAGAGAAAAGAGAGATCTAAGCTTGAAATCTATGCATTCTTCCATGCCTGTAGATGGTGTGAGGTCTCAGCATCTTAAAATCTGGGGAGCAGCAACAGGCCTGAAGGGGCAAGATCTTGACCTCAGGGAGGGAAAAGTGCCCAGAAACAACCTGGGCCTTAGTCCTCATGTGTGATGCTCACTGCTTTGCTTTCTGAATTTCAAATGTGACTTGGAGAAAGACTTACTGTGATAATAAGGAGGCCTGAAGGTTTTAGCGGCAACCCCCCATCGAGGTGGGAAGATGACAAAGTCAGCGATGGCCACTCCAGGGCGGACAGACTTGGCAGTCAACACCGTGAAAATGGATGGGTCCTGTAAATGCACAAGGAGAGGCTGAATGCAGGTTGCAAAGGAGGTGACAAGACAAGGACACACACACATGTCACCTGTACACCAATGTGTTTTCAAGTAAAAGTCTAATTTTTGATCAAGCGACACAGGTCAAAGCTTAGAAGTCTGGGCTTCTGGTCAATGTTCAGTTATTACTCATCTGACCCTTGCTGCGCTTGAAACAAAATGAATTCACACTGGCTAAGAGGATTCTGAGCTGCTTGTTCACCCTGCTGAGCCCACATCACACCTACCCTACTACCCAGGGTTTCAACAGCAGTGGTGCTGCCTTCCAACAGTGTCTCAGGCAGGAAACATTCTTGGAATAAGGTGGTAAAATAGTTTCTAATAGGATAAAGTTTTGGTGTAGATGCAGATATGCTTCTCTTTCGGGGAATCCAGATTATATGCACAGACAAGAAAGTCTGAGAAATGTTTTCCTGGTTTCTGATCTCACATCTAAAATACACCATTTTGCTCCACCAATCTTGGCGGTGATGGTGCAGAGGGGAATAGATTGGAGGACAAGATTATGCTTTAAAAAAAAACTTTAGACTTTCAGTGGAAAGACTGAGATTTGTTTTAATTGAAATCAATAATCGTGTTTAATTTCAAACTCCAGGTTAGCATCTGGGGAGTAAAACATAATTGAGACCTCTGCCCTGGACCTTTAGCCTTCAGTGAGGTCAGGGAAGAGGAAAGTGACTGAAGCCAGAGAAGGCTTCAAAGGGGAAGTATCATTTAAGCTAGGTCTTGATAAGTGAGCAGAAAAAAGAGGAAGGAGAAAGGGAGGGCGAAATAAAAGGGAAGGAGAGATGAAATAAGAAAGATAATAGGAAGGGAGGAAGGGAGGGAGAAAGGAAGGAAGGAAAAAGGCATTCTATCACAGAAAACAAGAAACATCAAAGTGCAGAGGGATCTTGTGCAGAGGAGACAAGGTTAAAACCCAGGGTGCACTGACAGAAGGGAGAAGGGCAAGAGGTAGTGCTGGAAAAGGAGTCCAGGGCCAGATGGTGGAGAACATCAAATGCCACGCTTCAGAGCGCAGGCTTAATCCCAAACTGTGGGGAGCCTGCAAAGGTTTTCTAATGTGCTGGGAGAGTGATCGGATCTGAATTTTGGAAAGGTAACTATAACAGCTGCACAGCTGAACCTGTGTAAATTAAAACAAAAATACCAACCCTTGTTGCTGGTCGTTAACATTTCTTCATCTGTCATGGGAAATGCTGTGAAACTACTGAAGAAATGGTAGTGAGGCTCAAATAAGGCTTTATCAGTGTCTCAGGATGCTTTTCCAAGTTGTTTTTAGCTTGGCATTTTGATTTTCTTTCCTCCTTTGGTTTTATTAAGAGTTGCAGTTATTTAGAAAGGTAGTTTTTTTTCCCCCCAGAGATAAGGTGAAATGGAGAGTAATCCTCCTGTTTCCGATTCTCTGGTTTCTGCCTAATTATCCCTCCAGCTTGTGGGTTAAGTCAATCTATTATAAACTAGGCTGCAAAATGAACTTTCCCACAGGATCTCAGAATAGCACTTTATCAAGAATGTGAGGCGTTGGGGGCCTGCAGTGTAGATCAGGGACTTATTTATGGCTGCTAATTGACTAAAAATTATGACCAAGTTCATACACTAGAGTTTCTTTGACTGAAGTTCAAGCACTTAACATTGTGAATAATTGTAGAAGAGGGATGTTCACTCCATCAGTGCCAAACATTGCAAACTGGAGGCACTCAAGTGGACAACTGGGGCAAGCAATGTGGATTCCTGAGATTTGTGAAGACAAAGACCTCTCCAAACCCATAAATATTTTCTTCTTCTGAGTCCATTGTTAACAGTAGCAGGTGGTTCAGTGCTTTTTAAAAAGTTTCTATCCATCTATGAGAGTTATTGTGATTATTCTTCAGAGAACTAAACTGTGTTTCTGGATGGATGTTAAATATCTGCACTGGCTTCCTCAGTAGTTAGTTTATTTTCTTCTCCAAGAGACAGATGATTATGCATAACCCTTCCAAGGGTAACCTTGGAAATGTTAAATGTAAAAAAGCCATGGTCTACTGTGGACCTCCCTATGTCAGGGCTGTCTCACTTCTAGGGCCCCTATAAGGTAAACTTACCGCATGGTCAAAAGCCACTGAGTTGATGACCATGAAGTTCTCCAGGTTGTACTTGTAGGGTGTGTAGTTTCCATGCCAAGCCACAACATTGAATGGGGAGACAGCCTAATCACACAAAGCAGGAAAGGAGGCTATTAGGATCAGTGATTATGTAGCTGTGATCCCATACTATACACTAAGCATAACTCTATGTTATATTGTTCTAAATATAATTATACCATCTTTTGGGAGAAGCATAATTCTTAATCATTCTGTGGAATGCTTCATATACTTTCTCTAGGATTAGCCACAAACCCTATTTTTCCAGTTCACAAGCTGCAGCTGCCTTCTATCACATGCACAGCAGAAGCATAGCACATTCACTAAGTATTGCTTTTTCAACATTTTTTAAACATAGCTGTAGAAATCTGTGGATGCCAGCAATTTTCAATAAGTCTGGATTACCTTCTGTTTCCTAATGCAGTGGGTACTCACTATGACAGTTCTCCAGGATTTTGCAGCCCATAGAGGCTTCCAATACACGTAGTGCCTAGGTCGGTGAGCACAGGAGAGGGAAAAAGACCTCTACAAATTCCAGCATTAAGGATTTGAGACTCAGAGTGAGTCTAAGGTCCTTCCCGAAGTTGGAGGGGATCAGTGTTCTGCTATAAGAAGGTGGTCTCTCTTACCACTATGGGTCTACTTAGAAAGAAGATCCAACTCCAAATGTTCGAAAGATTGTGATGAATAGACCATTCACAGAGGTGGTTTAGGATTAAGTGGAATGATTAGAGGTGCTTCAGAAGAGTGAGAAAGCATTGTGACTCCTAGGCATGAAGAATAAAAAGGGAAATACACTTATAGAACTCCACAAGAGTTAGAATATAAAGAAGGCATTTCTCAGGGGTATACTGCAAAATAGTTAACAGACAACTAGCTCTTTGCAAATAAAAAGCTCTGATGTATAGCTGATTTCTGGGGGGTAAATGCTCTTACCATGATCATTTTTGAGGTACTAATGTGAAGTTGCCAAGCATATAGTTATGAAGAAAGTGCACATCAGCTTGTGTGAGATTTTATGAACTGGTTGTGGTGCACCACTGGGTTACTCACAGGGAGGGAATGGGACAGAAGGTGGGAAATGCAGTTGTTTCTAGAAAGCGGTCTCAAGTAGGAAGGAAGTGGAAGCAAGTAGGAAGCAATCTCTCATAGGAAGGAAGAAATACCCAAACTTATCTTTTCTTTTGTCCTCTAATTTCATGTGGCTTGAACTCTCCAAAAAAGAAGCAATTAAAGTGCCCTGTTAATACTGCCTAGAAAGGCCAACAGCCCAGTGCACAGCCCATGGCAGAGCAAGGAGAATAGATCTATGGGGCCCACAAAGGATAATAAGAACAAGGTCCAGGTGGGAAGTGGAAACCTTTCTAGAGCTGCTGCTGATTGCTGATGGGATCATAGTTCTTTAACAACTGTATACACAAAAGAAGGTGGGAAACCTGTTTAAATGTTTAAATGAACATAGATTTCCATCTCGCAGCCCCAGAGGTTATCATTTTTCGCCAGGCTGGAGTACTATTGAAGGATCTGCACTTTAAACAGGCCTCTCTGAGAGTTGCTGATGTAAATGTTCCCCAGCCACTTTTGTCTGTTTCAGTGGTTAATTTAGGTTCCAAATTGCTAGGCCATTGCTGGTTGGCATGACCTCTAGATGTTGTTCAAGGAAATAACATGCCTTGAATACAAGCAATAAGTCAGATAGACAAAATAAAACAAACAATAATAGGAATAGAAGAGATCTTTGGATTCTTTTTAGCATGTGACTTATTCTAACATGTGCTCAATATATTAAATAATAATGTATATTGATATATTATAGATCATACATTATTCTATCATTTAAAAAATTATTGTTATCTAAGCCTTTGCTTATGTCCTGAGATGATTAGGCTGGTGGTATAAACAAAGACAAGCTAATTAACTAAGTTCTACTTGCTTTGTATCAACAATGACTTGTACTTGCACAGCTTGGTCACTGAGTAATATAAATCTTGGTTGACTTTTTTTTAACTCATATTTTGTTTTAGAACAAATTACACTGCCTGTACAGTGTGCTTCTCTCACTGTTAGTAGAGACCTACATATTGCAAGGTTTTCATGGCTGAGTGAATAGAAATAGCATAACCTTTTGAGTTAAACAGATATAGGTTGAATGCTGCCACTTGCTGGGATGGTGGTAATTATCCCTACTTGCTCTGTTTTCAAGAATGACTATGAAAAGATGTTTATGAAGTACCTAACACTGGTTTTGGTCATCAGGAGTTGCTCATTCCCTCCCTGGCTATCAAACCTCTTGCTTTACCTGTTTGGCAGCAAACAGCTTGCCCTGGTATTTGTTAATCACAGTGTAACCACCTTGTACTTGCCGATCTTCATACCAGGCAACAGGTATCAAGAAATCACGAGGGTTGGCCAAGCCATTAGCTCCTAGAACACAGTAATAGCAAATTCAAGGCCAGCTTGAACTATATAGTGAGACTCTGTGTTAAAAGCCAAAAACAAACAAAGACAGAAAATAAAAAAGTAAAAAAATAAAAAAAAATCAGCAGCAGCAGCAACAACAACAAAACAACAACAAGAACAACAACAAAAACCCTCCACAAATTTCTTTCATTACTCCAAGACTTACTGGATGCCTCTTTTTAGGAGGACCAAAGGCATTTGGTTGGGGAAAAACAAAACATTGGCAAAACTCATCAGTATCATTGTCAACATCATCTCAATTTGTAAGAGTGACAAAGCCATTTTACACTTATTATCTCATCGTTATGGGTGCCAGGAACAGAAAAGAGGAAAAGGGAATATCTGACTGCATATTAGATCATTGTTTGTCCAAGAAGACCTGAGTACTGCAGATCCTACCTATGGAAGGGCTATATACTGTGGTCCAAAGTAAGCCACTGCTCCTTAGACAGAATCCAAGTCTGCAACTCGTCAGCCTGAAAATTCTGCCTGCCACTCAGGGAGAAAGAAGTATTCAGAACTTTCTGCTCAGCCCTGCTTTAGAAGGGAGTGTTTTCTTCAGAGAAAGAAAATGAATCAAAAGACCAAATACGAAAAGCGTTAAGTGCAAAAACATAATTTAACTCTGAGAGGACAGACTTGGGGAATGCTTTATCATTTCCAGTTCCTGGGGTTAAAAAAAAATAAGCCTCCAGCTGGTTTGTAAATTATATATATTTTCTAGAGAGCACATGTTTTGTGGAACCCAGAGCCAGTGCTGCCTGGGGAGCAGCAGGAAGCCAGACCAAAGTGGGAAGAGTGGGTGGTGAGCAGGATGACGGAAGGCCTGCCAGGGCTCCAGCTGCCTCTCTGCCGCCTCCCACCTTCCTCTGAATATTTGGATCCCCCAGGGGAGTGACCAGAAGGCAAATGCTGGCCTGTCCCTGTTTTGCTCTGAAATGCTGTTGACAAGGAAGGGAAGAACTGGGAGGTATCGCCAAAGATGAAACCAAGGACCAGTTTCCTAAGTTTTCCTTTTACTCCATGGGAGGTTTGATAGCAACTCCTTGTAACACCTTCACTTTTTACTGCATCTCCGGCCTGCAAATATGGAGACCAAGGGACCTGAGTTACTTTTGAAGTTTTATTCTGTCTTATGGGGGACATTGCTTTTGGTTACTTTATGGCACTGAGTGGTCTACCTTTTTACTGTTACATTTGTGGATTTGGAAGAATGCGCTCAAAGGAGTGTGAGACCCAAAAAATGCATGTCATCAGCGTTCACTACGCCTTTCCATAGGGTGAACCCTGTTGGAGACCACTACAAAGAGGCTCTGAGCAGGATTTAAACTAATTGGCTTTCTATGTTTGTCTGTGAGTCTGTCCTAGGCATCGGCCCCTTGCCTGGCTATGGGAGCTGATTCATAGTAAGTGAACCTCTATGAATCACTGGTCCTGGCTGAGGCCTGTAGTGGCTTGTGAGGCCAGAGATACCTCAAAGGGATAAGGCCACAGCTGAGGACACTTGGCTCAAACATCAATTAAATAGAGACTGCAGCTGCAGGAATTACTCCTACAGTCTCATTCCTAGCATGTCTTCATGAAGATAAGACAGTTCTCCTAAATTGACACGATTTATTACTTGGAGATGTCCTTGAAGTGACTTCCAAAGTCATGCTTATTGCCTGCACTTTCTTCAGTTTCCCTGCTCTTTGTTTTGGACCTAATAAAAATGGGTGGTCCAGAGAAGTCTTTGTCTTAGCCTTCAGCATCCAGACCTCAGCTAAAGGGTTTTGACACTCCTGGAGCCCTAAAATCATACCACTTGTCTCACTTTGTTTAAGCCTTTGCCGTACACTCCTTTGGGAAACTGGGGATCTATGCCAGGACCCAATAGAACTCCAGCCATTTTGATGGCTCTCTCCACTTACATACAACCTACTGCCTTAAGTATTATTCACAGAGCTCATTCCTACTTGTATGCTTTTGCTTGTATGCCCTTTCCTTTTTATATCTCCTCAACTTTTCATCAAGAATTACTCAAATCTTATCTCTTCTGTGAAGGTGTTTTTGATGCTCCAGGTCACAGTAAACTGAACTTCTATATCCTTTGCAGTATACACTGCATACTGAATCTATCACTCTATATTTTTAATGCTGTATGTCTAGAGAGAAATTTATAATGGGTTGCCTTGAGTCATTTGCGGTTATGCATGCAGTTAGGAAGATGCCTGGTCTAGAGAAGTTGTGTAGATAGGAAAGCTGAAATTTGAGACAGTGAGAGGAGAAGAATGTTTAAGTTTCATGGCAATTATCTGTTTCCTGTATCTTAAATGAAGCTTATAGTGAAGACTTACCAATTGGTCCCAGGTCAGGTAACTCAAAGTGGACTCCATAGACCTCCAGGATATAGCCTCTGGTCTCCTCAAAGACATCTATGCTGAACCTCATTCCTCTCTGGAATGGACAGAGACCCAGTTGTGCTTTTCAAAATTATACCTGTAATTCTAAGGAAGTTGTCCCACCAACCAGTCACACACACAAAATTAAAGCTGTAGTTTGTTGAGCTATCTTTGGGAGGTTCCCAGATAAGATATGAGTTAGAAGAGAAACTTGGCTCCTAATGATATCCATGACCCAAGTCAAATCTAGTTTAATTTTTTATTGGGCCCAGAAACAATAGTCCCTGATTTAATCATACTTAAAACAAAACAAAAATACTTTCATGGCCTCCTCCAACAGAGCCTCTCCAGAATAGATATGAACATTTAGGAAAATGAAATGACAAATGCCTTTTGCTTCATATTGTGTGCTATATTAAAACAAAAGTAGCCACTCTAGCCTGCTTACACTCCTGCACACAAAGCCTTCTGTGTAGCTCTAACTCCTCCCTGTTGCCTAGACATGACAGAGACATCTTAGAGTCGGAAATAGCAGCAGTTGAAACATCTGATTGCTCCCAAATTAGGGAGAGGTAGGGAGAGAGGGGCTACATTACTAACCTGAATGACGCAGATCTCATTGGGCTGCACACACATCTTGCCAAACTCAGTGTAAATGAGAAGCTTCCCTTTTTGGGGA
>PVJX010012546.1:0-50038 GCA_004027295.1 Dolichotis patagonum
TGAACCACAATGCAGGCCAGACTGCAGGCTTCCCAAACAACAAACACAGGCCAGCCTAGGCCAGACAAAAGTGCCAGGTGAAAGAAGGACCCAATTCTTACTAAATAAAAAAAATAGTGTATGTAGAATATATAAAGAGCTCAAAAAAATTACATTCCCCCAAAATAAAAAACCCAGTTTAAAAAAATGGACAACCGAAATGAACAGACACGTCTCAGAAGAAGCACACATGATTCATAAATACATGAAGAAATGTTCAACATCTCTGGTCATTCAAGAAATGTAAATTAAAAGAACACTGAGATTCCATCTTACTCCAGAAACAATAGCTATCATCAAGAAACCAAATAATAACGAATGTCAGAGAGACTGGGAGAAAAAAAGAACCCTTCTACACTGTTAGTGGGAATGTAAACTAGTACATCCATTATGGAAATAGTACGGAAATTCTTCAAAAAACTAGAGCTAAAAATTCTATTTGACCCAGCTATTCTTTTTCTTGGGATCTTCTCAAGAGTCAAAGGCATCACATTACAGCAGCACACGTATGCCCACGTTTATCACAGTACAATTCAGAATAGCTAAATCTTGGAAGAGACCCATATGTCCATTAGATGAATAGATAAGAAAACCTGGTATTCACATGTAGTGGACTACTACTCTGCCATAAAGAAAAAATAAACTTCAGTCATTTGTAGGAAAATGGATGCACCTTGAGATCGTAACATGAATTAAAATAAATCAGACACGCAAGCTTAAATATTGCATGGTTCTCTTATTTGAGAAACCCAAAATATAAACAACAAGCAAGATAAAAGATAGACAGGAAGCTGGGAAATAGAGCATATTCAAGTGGAAATGGGATCGAAAGATGGAGGGCGGTAGGAAGGGAAGGAAAGGGGATGAAGATAGAATTGAGATGTGTTATACGCTAACTCCTCACAAGCAATATAATTGTTATATACTGCAAACATGTACCAAGAAAAAATAAAAAGCAGTTTTTAAGTTACTTAAAGATTGCAAACTAAATGAATAACTTCACAAGGATCTTTCAATCCAGAGTACAGAAATGAGAAATTCATACATCCAAATTTCTCTCTAAAAGTGGAGGGAATAGCATAGCTGGTCCTTGATGGTTTGCAGATAGGGCCAGAAGCCACCACCCTTTCCTGCTGCAAGTACCAAGCAACCTAGGGCAGCTGGGACTGACTTCTCATGTCCTTTGCAGCTCTGCTGGGCAGTGAGCGGCCTTGAGAGAAGCCCATCCTGGTGAAGGATAGGGAGGGAGGCTGAGGGGGCACCTGGGGTTGGAAGTTCCACAGCAGGACAGGTAAGGCTATAACTCCCCTGGAACACACTGCGTGACTGAGAAACATTTGCGTCTTACAGTGCAAAAGTGAGACCACAGCCTAGAGAACAATGGAAAGGCTGGGGTCAAGGAAAAGACTTGCATGTAGAGGGGCTGCATCAGGGCAGAGTGGAAAGGAAACTCACTGCAGCAGGCCCTTAAAAACTGTCCTCAGCTCTGGAGTAAATTTTCCACAAGGCCAGTACAGTAGCAGATGAAATTTCAGAAGAAAGACCATTCAGCAGTCAAAATGATTATCTATTATTCAAATAATATAAAGCATCCTTTTAATTACAAAGCTCACTCAGTGAGAATCAGCTGGATATTATGTAGTATGCAGCGAGCAGATGACAGTTACTTCCAGTGGACGTTGTATTCTAACATAGTTGACAGTATGGCTAAGAAGAGGGAGCTTGTGCTGTTTCTCCGGTACAGACCTCAGCTCTGCCCCTTATGGGCTCTGTGCCTCCTGGCAAAGCTATGAACCTTTCTAGGCAGCAGTTTTCCCCTCTGTAAAATGGGGATAAAAACAATGTCTACTTTAAATGAAAACTCCAATAGTTGCTAGCTTTTATTTTGTAAAAAGCTTCAGGATTGAAATAGATGAGTAAAAGACCTGAAGTGTCAACCTGTTTGTGCACATGTTCTTTTATTGAGCAGTCAGTGATGAATTGTCTTCTTCTTATTTGATCACTGCGAGCTCCAGTCATACCAAAAGAGAGAGCCTTTCCTGGCTATGTGTGTGAAACACTGCACTGGGCCCCTGGTCTGCTGCTTCTCTTGATCTCAGTGCCACTAGAGATGAATCTCACTCTAGTCTGAGAGACTTGTCTCATCTGCAAGTCCCCAGGATCCCCGCTTATAAAGTCCTGCCTTTTAATTAGCTCAACTCTCCTGCCCTAAAGGGACCCATCACATGGTCTCCAGGAAGAGGTGGCCTCACTGTGATAGAGGATTCCCAACAACAGTCATGGAGGGCCTGTTAAAGCAGAATCACTCAGTAGTACTTGTATTAACTATACTCTTGTCACTGGGACAAAATGCCTGACACCCTCAACTTAAAGAAGGAGAGGTTTATTTCGGCTTGTAGTTTCACTCTATGGTCATCTAACTCCAAGGCAGAAACGGCATGATGGCAAGAAATGGTAGAGGAAAGCTGTCCAATCCATGGCAACCAAGATGCAGAGAGAAACAGTAAGAATAAGGGACTTAAATACACCCTTCCAGGTCCCACCTCCTAACAACAAACCAGCTAAAGGGTCCCCTTGATTCCATCATCTTCCAATACATGAGACATGTAGGGAACATTTTAGATCTAATCCCTAATGGTACTGACAGGCAGACTTCACTCCTGGGGACCGTAAGTGTAGAGATCATTGCAATGAGATTTTGCAGTGAGGAAGAGAGATTGAGCTCTACTCTGAATACAACAAGGCAAACTGGGAATTTACACAGAAGGAACAAGGTGAAGCCAGCAGACGGGGAAGCCTGGCCAAACTAAACCAACGAGATTCTTGCTGAAAGCAGGCTAGGAGGATGAAATGAGATAGAAACCGAGGGTGGTGGAGGCTGAGGCTGCCCGATAAGCCCTCCCACTCCTATGTTGAAATGTAATCTTCAGTGTTGGCAGTACTAAAAGTTGGGGTCTTTAGGAGATGATTAGATCATGCAACTTCCACCTCCTACTTTAGGATCAGTGCCCCTATGAAAGAGATTGAAAGGAGCACCCTTACCCTTTCTGCTGCCAAGTAAGGACACACAAAAGGCAGCACCTGTGAGGAACAGGCCCACACCAGACACCACGTCTGTTGTCTTCATCTTGCACTTCCCAGACTCCAGAACTGTAGGCTGTAAGTTTCTGTTGCTTATAAATTAAATACTCTAAAATATTTTGTCATAGTAGCAAAAATGGACCAAAACAGAAAAAGAACCTGATGAGATATCAAAGGTGATCAGCAGGGAGAGCCAGACGCCAGCCTTTTCTCGTGAGTCTGAGCCATTCATGGACTGAGGGGGAACAGAACAAGAATTCACCAAGAAGCAAGCCCTCCCTGTAAATCGGCACCATGTGTGGGCCCCTGCAGGGAGAGCCAGATGCCAGCCCCTTCTGGCATGCAGGCAAAGCAAGAAGAGTCAACCCCCCACCCTCACCCCACTATAAGTGCCTGGCTGATCCGGAGAAACACAGGCTGCAATGATAGCTGTTGAAATGGAATACAATTTAATAATGTTTGTAGTATTTGGTGTTTCACTGACCTTGAAGGTCTAAAGCCGGTAGCCTGATCATGTATTCAGAGGATGGTAATATGCAGTGTATCATCTATGGGGGAATCTCCTTCTGAGGGCAGGGGCCACTGTTGATTCCCTATTTTCTTGTCTTAAAGTCCTGTATCATTTATCATTGTTTTGTTGGGTTTTGTTATGTTTTATTTGATTTTATTATATCTGATGGCATGGGCAGTTATTTCAAAGATAGCAAGATATATTATGGTAGCCATTTTGGACTTACTATTATCTTCTTTTGAAGTCCTTTATTGCACTCATTATTTTGTTTTTATTGGTTCTATTCTGTTCTGTTTTGTTTTTTACTATGTATGAAAGTATCTGCAGCTATTTTGAAGACAGCAGAAGGCATTATGATAACTGCTGTTGATTTTGTGTTGTTTTGAACCCCTGTGTCACTTATACTGGTTTGTTTCAATCGGCTTTGTTCTGTTTTGTTTTGCTTCGTTTTATTCTCTTTAAAATAAAAAAATGTTTATGAGTTTGATCCTTGGTACCAAAAAAAATTTTTTTAAAAAAGGCGATCAGATATTGAAAATGAGGAATTCTGATTAAATTATATTCATGCTAAAACTGGACAGTGCAAAGTCAAGCAGTGAGTATCAAACGGTGAGGCCCAACTAAAACAAAACTCAGGAGAGCCTGGCAAAAGTTTTGTCACACTGAGAATCTTTGTCAGGCCTGGTTTCTAGAGTAGCATGCTATGGGTAAAATGCCCTCTTGGGGAGAGGTAATTCTTGAATAGGAGAAAGACGGCCAAGGATAACATAAGTGAGCAGAGAAAGAAAGGGTGGACTAGGAACAGGACCAGACTGAACTTGCCATCACCATCACCATCACCATCACCATCTTTGTGCTCCCATTGGTCCCTGCACTTCTTATGATAAATCGGTTGTTTCATCTCTCAGCATCCTGAGGGCAAGAAACAATGGCTTCACCTACATATTGTATTCTTGTTTCAGTTTTCATGCATCTCAGAATCAGTGTTCTTACCAAATGGACACAGAACTAATTCACAAGTTTTTATTCAGCATGAGAAAGCTTAGTTTCCATTAAGCCACTGCCAATGGATACCAAGTGAGCAGGGCAGAAGGGAAGGTATTCTTTCCCTGGCAGTGTTTCTCAAAGGTGGGTAGGGTAAGAGAGAGAAAGCATGAATGTAGAGTTAAACCACAAAAGCAGTGCTGGCAACTCCATGACCAAAGGGTACCATCTTGCACCTCTCTCTACTTAGTGCTTTCCCACAGCCCAAGAGAGGTTCCTAGCTCCTCTCTATGGAATTTGTTGTCATTCTATTAAATACCTGTTGGGCAGGTGAGGACCCTGAAAGTCAAGCAGGTCAGCCTTCCTACATGTTAACTGGTCATGCATGAACACATGCAAAACTCTCTCTCTCTCTCTCTTTCTCTCTCTCTCTCTCTTTCTCTCTCTCTCTCTCTGAAGTAAGTACTATCATTATCCACAGTTCACAGAAGAGGGGACTGAGGGCTGAGAAATTTCTGCCCAAGATCCTTAAGTGATAAGCCTGGAATTCAAACTCAGTTTGACCTTTCTACAAATCTACCTTCTTCCCCTTGTACCAAAACAGTTTCAAGACACAATCTTCTCCCCTATCAGCAGAGCCTGACTGTTCCAGTGGGGAGCCTTATTAGAAGTTTCTGGGCTCATTTGGAATTGCAAAGCCCATTATGGGAAGCTGGCAGGTTTGAGGAGGGAACAAGACCAGAAGGCCTATTGGGTCCAGGTCAAGCACAGCCTGTAGGCAGGGCTTCCCCATCAGCAGGCCCAGATATGCCTGCACCCACTTTATCTCTTTAGTTTCAGCTTCCTCACTTGTAAGTAGACAGAACAATGCCCGTCATGTGGGACTGCTGTGAGGATTTACTGTAACAAGAATTCTAACATATCTCACAAAGCACCTGGCATGCAGGTGGTCCATCAATGACAGCTCTTACTATTACCATACTATTACCTCACTATTACCTCGTGGGTTCCCAAGAGTTATTCCAAGATCCAAATGGGGAATAGGAGAGCTATAGTCTCTCTTGTGGGAAGAACATTTCATCGTTGGTATACTGTAGAATTTCGGGTGCATAGTGACAGTAAGAATCAAATAGACTTTTAGTTGGTGATGTTATTGTTTTTAATCTTTTCTATAGACAATTTCTTATGGCCATCGTGACACTTCAGGAAAAAGAACTCAGCTCCTTCACAATCATGGGAGGAAAACAAATGTTCCAAGGGACAGTAAATTTGGGTGGAAAGTCTATAACTGGCAACAACCTCTGCTTAGGGAGGCTAAAGGAGAGAGGAGAGTAGCTAGAGATGAAGCTGGACCTTGAGGGGTGGGTGTATCTTCCAGGGCAGGCAGGCCTTAGAAAGAATCTTCCTTTATCTTTAGTTCAGCAAGAATCATGGACACAATCAGATCAATGCAAAGAACACCAAGTGAGAGTCCAGGAATGATGTGAGGGACACGCTAGGACCTTCCTGCAGGCAATGGAGGAGTGCAGGAGGGGAGTGGAAGTCAGACAGATAAGTGCATGGTTTTCACACACTCATCCTGAGAAGTGAAATCAGCAAAGCTTAGTAACAGGTTAAGTGCAGTGGTAATGGGTACAGAGAGGAGAGAATGAAGTCCAGTTCCTGGCTCAAGCAGGGTGTACTGGGCACACTGGTGCCTCTTCCTGACACAGGCTGTGTCTGGAGTGGAGACGCTCCAGGTTGTCGGCAGGGGTTAAGTGGGACATGGGTCAGGCAATGTTGTGAGAAGATCTGAGTGGACCTGTGTATATACTGAGTCAGCTAAGAGGCAATGGTAAGAAGGCAGGCGCATGCAGTCAGGTGTTCAGAGAGTGGTCCACGCCACAGAGTGAAAACTGCAACCAGGGAAGAGACATCTTCACTGGGGGAGAAGGACGAAGTGAGGAGAGACATCTAAGGGCCAGGCTCTAAGGGACTCCATTGCCACTCATCAGTGGCCAAGCAGAGGGGGCAGCAGAAGGCAGCAGAGGAAAGTAGATACGTGGAAAACAGGGCAGGAGATTGTGGTACTCCAGAAGCCAAGAGAAAGAAGACTCAAGTTTTTGTTGTTGTTGTTGTTGATGTTGTTGTTGTTGTCTTTGATACAGGGTCTCACCATGTAGCCCAGGTTAGCCTCAATACTTGGCAATCCTCCTGCCTCAGCCTCCAAAGTGCTGGGGTTACAAGGGTGCACCACCATGCCCAGATTAAGAACTCTGAGCTTTAATTAACCTAATAAAATGTCACAAAGACTGAGCAAAGTCATTGGCATGTATGGAGAAACCAGTCAGTAGTATACAGGTGTGATGTGCAAAAGCTGAAGAGGAAGAAGAAGGCACATAGCTCCAGGCTACCTCCACTGCACCTCTCCATCACAAGGCTTGGCTTAGTTTATCCATTATCTCAGTATACGATAAACTGCTTCTTCATCTGTTCACCCATTTCTTGTCTTCCCTTCCTGGAAATGAAAGGGCTAGGAGGGCAAGTTCCATGTCTGTTTCCCAGGAATAGCCCTAGCACCTAAAAGAGTGCATACTTGGTGCAGAGAGGGACCTGAAAAGCAGGCAGGCTGAATGCAGAGCCACTGATAGGAGTGAACCAGTGAACAGAAGGGAGGTGGGTCAGTGCCCCTGACAAAGTGAGACCCCAGCATAGGGGGCGTTTTAGGGCAGAATGCAGGGCACTAACATGCATACCTAAAAGCATATTAGAGACATTTTCTGGCCTAAAGGACAGCCAGCCCACATGCCTTTTCTGAGGTCACGTCACTGAAAGCAAACTCTAAGACAAAGACTCCTGGGAAATTCATGAAGAATAGGGAAAGCAGGACAGAGAAGGAAGAAGCCAAGCCCGTTCCCAAGGACACACCTCGAATGGAAACTGTACCTCCTCTGAATTTGTACCCCAAACACCAAGGCAAAGTAGCTAGGGCTTCAAATTCCCACCCTAGTTAATACTGGGTACTAACTGAGTGTGTGGGGGGTATGGGAGACACCAGCTCCCAGGCACTTTTCCTCTGTTGGAAAGTGGGCAACCCTCTCAGAAAGTAGTGGGCAAGCTCCAGCCACAAAGGCTGCAGGATAGGTGTGTGGTTGGGTTCGAGGTGAGCCAAGTGTATCTGGGCATAGTGCCAGCCATGTGTGCTACTAAATTGAGACAAGGTGTTGGGCAGTTTCCTTGGGAGAATCCACCAAACAAACAGCCCCACTCCACGGTCCTGTGTGATTCAGGGACAGTTACCACTGACAACAGTCTCTGCTCCAGAAAACAATCCTTCCAATGAAGATATCAAGTCACCCAAAGTGCAGGAGGACACTTCCTGATCAGTATGGAATGTCACTTTAGAACAACTACTAAAACTGCCTGTGAGATGTGCCTGGTAAGAGAGTATTTAGAAATATTTAGAAATCAAAGGATAGGAAACTGGGCAGTGTGTTGTATACTTCTAGAACATGTTTATTACATCGCAGCATTGTGACATAGTAATAAGATGAAATGAAATCTATTAACTAATACTTAACAAAGTCCTGCTATGAAATCATCCCTGACCAGAAATATGAAATGGAGAAATGTCTTTCCTGCTAAAGTCTATCCTCAGGCTGAGGACCACGTGACACTCTTGAAACAATTAGAAAACAAGGCAATATGGGTTGTCTGATGGCAAGAATTGAGCCTCAAAGACATACTGCTTATGATTACTCTCATTTCTGTCACAAATACTCTACACCTCAGTTTCCCCATTTGAAAAAAGGAAATACTAACACTATTCCTTTTTCAAGCTTCTTATGGGGGTTAAATAAGGTCATTTGTAGAAGACCCTTAATGCAGTGTCGATGTATATAACTGCCACTTGATCCTTATCATTGCTGCAATTACTTTTAGAGACGAGGCACAGAAAAGACCACTGTTTACCAGACCTCTTCTGACCAGCTTTCCTCAAGAAGGACTGAGACATTTATGCTTGGCTAGGGGATCACCCTAGGAAAGAAATCAAGAAACACCTGACCTTGTTTTCTTAGACTTAGATTTGGCCAGGTTATCCTGGACCAGGAGCTGATGGGCCTGAAGGTGACAGCGCATTTCTTTGCTGTGTGGGCTGTGAGCCAAGGCCACCGCAGTCTGCCCTGGGAGCATTATGGGCTCAAGAGCATGCACATACACTCAGGCGCTTAAAGAGGGCTGGGTCAGCAAAAATTGCCTGAAAAGTCATCAGCATCTCTGTGTTCCTATTGGCCATCTCCTACCCAGCACCAAGAACCAGTGCCACAGTCTACCAATGATTGGACCACAGAATGGGGTGATCCTGCCCAGGTACTGAAGCTGCACTGGTCTGTGCTCCAGCCTCACCTCCATGCGCAGCTATGTGACTTTAGGCCTGTAACTTTGACCTCTGAAGCCCAATCCCTTGCCTGTAAAACAGTTCCTGACCTTGGCTGTACATTAAAAGCACTGGGGAGGGAGAGACATTTGAAAGTCCAAATGCCCACATATGGCTCCAGACTCATGAGATCAGAAGCTCAGATGGGTCCTATTTCTGGTCACTTTCTACTCACAGTAGTGGAATGAGATTTCCACAAAAAACATCAGATGCTGTGCTTTCTACAGAGTGCGCCATAAAACGCAGTAATCATATTGGGCCACCCAGGGTTCCTAGACCCCATAGGAGTGTATTTTAGGAGCTTTAGTCTGCCCATCGAAACTTCTGCTCAGATGCTTCACTTCTGGCAGATATCAAAGATCAGTCCCACATTTAGATTTCTTTATTCTTTTGATCAATTACATCCTGAGACAGATTATTTTTGGAGAGAGAAAAAGGTGAAGACCCAAAGAGTATTTCTATCTCTGAATTAAGGGCTGTGCCCCCTTTTACTGTTTGAGGTTTTGTTTCCATTCTTCTCATTGTTTTTTTTTTTCTTGAAAAAACATCATCCCACCTTTGTCTTTCTCCCTGTTCCTTCTCTCAACTGTGAGCTCAATCAGTCAAATCTCCCCCCTCTTAATGAGAGAGCTTCCATCCAAAGGGGGCCTCAGTGCTGGGCTTGCAGAAGCCGCAGGGTCCAAGATGAACGTTCTCAGCTGGGTTCCTCTGGAAGCTGCCCTAACAGTCTCAGCCTCAGCAGAGTTGTAGAACAAACATTCCCAGGCCTGTGCTCCCACTGCCTGGTCTCTATTCAATGCAGGGCTTCAAGCCCTATGCAACAGGAAAATTGATGAAAATAAGAGAATAAGGATTTAAGAGTGTGGGTGGGACCCTTCCAGGCCCCACTTCCTTGGTTGGTATGACTCGACCCAGGCTTGAGGGATCCCGTATATTGCATCATGATGTTTTTTCAAGAAAAAAGAAACAGTGAGAAGAACAGAAACAAAACTCCAAGCAGTAAAGGAGGGGCAGCTAACATCACAGCTGTAAGAAGATCTGGTGACAAAGGAGCAAAAGTACTGTCCATCTGGGCTAAAGGTAGTGTTTGTTGCCCAAGAAGAGATCAAATGCCAGGGTGCTAGGAAGGGGAGCAGTTGATGGAGGCTGCTCCAGTTCCACCGTAAGTTTCTGAAAGAAGATCTGACATGTGCTTCAGACTCCGATACCCTTCTTGTCAAGTCCTCCAACAATACAGTGTTCAGCACATCTATCTATCTATCTATCTATCACCTATCTATCATCTATCTGAATTTGCAAGCCTATGAGGCAGACACTAGTATTATCCCTATTTTGCAGGTGAGGAAATTGAAGCATACAAAGGTTAAGTAACTTGTCTAAGGTCACATAGTATATAACACAGTTGGGATATGAACCCTGTGACTCTGGCTCCAATGCCTGTGCTCTTAATTACTCTGCAAATTATTTCCTATCTAGTGGCAGTGTCAAACAGGCCAGTGTTTAAGTGATTCCTTGGGACTAGTACAGATGGAAGTGTCCAATATCTAATTATTACCTGATGTTCAGTCATAAGAAGGGAAACAGAACTCAGTGATAGGCTGATTGGCACAAAACAGACATTCTAAAGAGACTTGTTTAGGTATCTGTCTAGGAGAAATGAAAGATATGGACACATAAGACCTGTATGTAAATGTTCACAGCAGTTTTACTTGTAATAGCCAAAATTTGGAAACAACTCAAATTGCTAGCAACAGGTGACTATATTTTTAAGTATGGTACATATTGAGTATACCTTACCCAAAGTATCTGGGTGTTTTGGATTTTCAACTTTTTTATTTTGGAGTATTTGCACATATATAATGATATATCTGGGGGATAGTACCCAAGTCTAAACAAAATTCATTTGTTTCATGTACATATCACACACATAAAGTTCCTAAGGGTAATTTTATACAATATTTTAGTGCACCCTACATTCTACTTGTGGCATCATGTCTGAACAAAAAGTTTTGGACATCTGAGTATTTAGGATTTTAGATTTTTGGATCCATACAGTACAATATACAAAGAATGCTACTCAAAGAATGAAACACCAACATACACAACATGTATGAATCTCAAAGTGTTATGCTAAGCCAAATAAGTCAGAAGCAAAAGAATATATACTTTATGACTCCATCTATAAACAATTCTAGGAAAGCCAAAACTCTAGTTTCAGAAAATAGATCAATGACTTCCAAGGCACAGGTGACAGAGAAGTGAGCACAACGGGGCATGCAGAGACTTTTAAGGGATGACAAATATGCTCTATATTTTAATTGTGTATGTGCAGACACTGTTAAAACTCATTGAATTGTACGCTTAAGCATGTGAAATTTATATGTATGAATTATATTTAAGTTTTTTAAAAAGACACTTGATTTATGCAGTCCCCACTGCGATGTACTGTACTCTGCAGCCAGGAGTGAGAGTTATCCATGTTCTGTTCTTTGCTTCCTTCTTCTCTCCTTTTTCCTTTTCATGTGTTTCTTTCCCTCCTTCCTTTCCATTTTCCTCCCTACTTCTTTTCTTGCCTTCATCCCTCCTAACCTCCTCCCTTCTTCTTTATAACCTTGATTTCCTTTTTCTTTATATCCTTGCTCTCGTCCCTCTTTTTGTTCCCAAAGTCTGTCACCTCCTTTCCCAAGTCAAGCCTAAGTGACAGGTTCCTGAGCTACAAGCATGTTCAGCACTGTCATTACAAATTAGTAGAAATGCTCAGATTCCCAGGCAGACTGGTTCTCAGCCCACTTCAGAGAGGCAGATGCTCTGCAAAATTGGCCAGTGACCCACAGGGAAGGCTGGCAAGCCCACAAGGCTCTCATGGGGACCCTATGGCTTCTGTCTCCTAGGTACAAACTATGCACATAATAAACAGAAAAAGAGGAAGTGCCTTTCTAAGAATTACTGGGCTTTGGGAGGATAGGAGGTCCTTCATCTCCAGCCAAGAAAAAAACTCTCCTTCTGTGGGAGCCTTGACATTCTCTCCATTAATTCTGGTGTGGGAATGGGATGAGGGGGTCACAGCAGGGGAGAACAGAGGTTCAGAGAACAGCGATGCACACACCATCCTGCTCAAAAAGTGCAGCAAGGCGAGCTCTTCCCATCTTAAACACTGAGAAGGATAAAGTGAAAGAGGGTGCCCCTCACAAGGCCACCTAAGGCAGGAACCCACATCAGATGCACCCGCATCCTTGCTGGGTGAGAAGTGAACAGAGAAGTTCACAGGGCAAAGAGGCAGTAGTCACAGGCACAGAAATGAGACTGGCATGGTTTCCTCCTCTGGGCTGCAGGAGGCCCTGGCAGTTGGACTGCCCATCTGCCATGCCCACCACTGGTAGGCTCACAGGAGGGCAATGGGACAATAGTGAAACAAATCCCCCTTGCTCAGAATTATATAAGGAAGCCAGCAGCAGGTCCCACCTGCCTGAGAGTGAACCACAGCAGAGTCATCTGTCGGTTCCTCTTGGACAATGAGAAGTAAAAAGTCCCTCAATCAGGAAGAAGGGAAAGTGAGTTCAGCCAAATACAACCCAGACATGTGGGTAATGAATGGGTACTGAGGATGCCAACTGCCCTTGTTTATGTTTGAGGACAGGATGCTAGAAGATCAAAAGTCCCTTTATAGGAAAGCTAGCTGAAAGTGGTTGGATGTAAGACAGTTGCCACAGTGGCTGCCAGACAACTCTGGAATGACTACCACTGGACTGATTTGTATGTGAATTAAATAGTCTTCTTTTTTGTATCTATTGTAGTACTGGAGATTGGACCCAAGGCCTTGTTTGCTGGAAGTTGACAGAACCAGTCTTGGGGCACTAGATGCTTTCACTTTCTTTTTCCCAAGTGAGACAGAGGAGAAACACCTGACTCTTCACTTTTCCTGAGGGACCACAGTGGGACATAGTTTGGACAATGGCTCATACACAGACACACACACACACACACCCCTCTCCCAGTAATGGACTAGAACAACTTGTTTTGGAGTCCTCCTTTATTCAGTTGTTGCTTTCCTCCAGGCAGCACAGACAGGAATACATTTCAGCCATTAGCCTCAGTGCCCCTTCCTGCTCTGAAGAAGGGGTGGGGCACCCTGGCATGGCTGGGATCAGGTAGGGAGGTGTCAGGGCCACAGTTGATATCCCCAACCTCCCCAGAACCTGATGGGTTGTGATGGACACAGTGGACCCATCTGAAGAGTCTTGATTTCAGCCCTGCCATTTTTTCCCCAGAAATGTGACATCTGTCAGTTAAGCAGTTGGGGTCACCCCCCAGTCCCTCACTGAATCCCCTCCATGACAGCTGCTGCTATCCTAGCCAGGCACCATGCCCTTGGACCAATGGGTTGGCCTGAATTTGAACCAAACACAGTCCTACCCTGGACCAATCATAGGCCTGCAGCAGCCTGTAATTAGCACTCCCCTCACACTTCCTCCATTCCCTCTAGTGTATGAGCCTCCAGCGCAGGTCCTCTCAAAATAAAGGCTCACTCTGGTGGTCCTGCTAATCTGCCCATGCTGGATATCTTGGGCAGTGCAGGCTTGAAGCTTCTGTAAATCTATTCAATGATTCTTGTCCTGAGTAGTGTGAACAGAGTGGTCTTCTCAAAAGAAAGATCAATAAACACCAGGGGCCATTACCCTTAAAGAGTCTAGAAATTAGCAGTCAATGAAGATCAGCAACAGACAGCAGCACCCAGGAGAACCGATTTACAGTGTCTGGCACAAGCTGACCCTGGATGGTGGTAGCTGGCAACTGCACAGGCTAGCATCTGGCAGAACAACCTACAGTGTCTAGCACAAGCCAGTGCTGACCAGTGGTGACCAATAGCTGGTTCTATCAACTTTTGGCATTCAGTGTTTTCCAGCATGGTCTGGTGGCATCAGGAGATTGCTAAATTTTATCTGAACAGAGCAAAAGAACTCTTAACTGATGGGCACCATAAGAAAAGTTGGTCCGTATCATTCCATAACAGACTAAGGATAAAGAGAAAAAGAGAAGCATGATGGTAGAACTTCAGCCCAAAATGGATAGTGGTGGGGATAGACATCTGTAAGAGAAAAAAGTGGGTAATTCGGGTACCTAATGAGGAGAGAAGTCAAAAGACCATCTCTGACCCTGACTTACTTTGCTCTAAATTTGCACCCAACAGAAATACCCTGCCACGCAAGACAGCCAATGTGTGCAATTGAAAATCAGCTTCAAATACATCAGCTCCTCTAATCTACCCAGGCAGAAGAATTAACTTCCTAGAAGCTGACGTATTTTGGCTACTTGATATCATTCATTTCTAGTTTGTCAAGATTTTTACTGGCACTTGCACCACTTGCACCAACTAATCTATTTTGGCCAGGGAGGAGTTTGGAATGCTGTATTACTAACAACATCCCACTATATCTACTGAATGAATTGTGGAATAGATTGACCACTGTACTATGTACCCTGTCAATAGGTTCAACAGTTCTTCCATGATTAACAAGTATCAATATTTATTGTATTATTAAAGAAAACCATACAGACTTACTGAAAACTAAAAGAATTGCATACATGGGGAAAACAATCTTCTTAAATGACTAAAAAGCTGGCAATTTTGTAAGAAATATTAGCAAACAAAAACTAAATAAAACCTGGAACCCAGAACAGAAGTCACATCCTAAAGCCAGCTTAAGGATATTTCCCAAATAAAGTGACCTTGGACTTCACCTTTTGTGGCATCATGGGAAGAGAGAATGAGATAAGACTGTCCCACAACTGGTGAAGGATAGGATATTATCATATGAGTTCACATACTCCAATGGATGCCAAGTATGAAACAATAAGAAACATACACCAGTATACTTTGTGAAACCGATAAATATTAAAGACAAACACCAAAAAATTTAAAAGTAGCCAGACAGATTATTCTCAAAGGAAAGCCAAGACTGACACTAGATTTAAAAGGCAACAAACAGAAAAGAGAAAGCATTTGAATAATAGTTTAACTGTGATGGAGAAAAAGTAACTCTAATCTAGAATTTTATCCAACAAAAAATTTCTCTCAAAACAATGAAAAAATTAGTGTGTTTTCAAATGAAAGCTAAGAAGTTGCTACCAGCAAATGCACACAAAAGAAAATTATTTTTTAGATGTATTTCAGGCACTATCAGAAAACACTAAACAACCAAAATTTATTATGTTATCATTAATCAGGACAGGTTGTGAAACTAAAATAATTACTAAAGAAACAACTTTCATATCATTGTAATAGATTCAGTCCACCAGAAAGATAACAAGTAACAAAGGCTCAAAATATATAAAACAGAAACTGAGAGATTGACGAAGAAAAATCAAATCATTGGGGGAGCGCAATAACTTATTGATCAAGCACATAAAACTTAGTAAAGATGTGAAAGCTTTGAACAACACAATTAAGAAGCTTGATTTGATGGAGGCACATTGAGCACTGCATCTGACACTGGTAGAATCCACACAACATGATGAAAACAGACTGTATATTAAACCTTATCATAATCCTCCATGAATTTAAAAAATTGGACCTCACGCACAGATTTGCCAGCCATGATACAACTAAGTTATAAATTAACAGAAGAAAGGTAAAAACAAGAAAAACAAACAAGTACCTAGGGTTTTGAAAATTTAAGAAATACAGCTACAATTTATAAGTAAGAATAACTCATAGTGGAAATGATAAAATATTTAGAATCAAATTATATCAAAATACTTTATCAAAATGTGTGAGGAACAAAAGCAGAAATATATAAATTATAATACTCATAACAGGATAAAATGCTTAAATATTAGAAAGCCAAACATTCAACTTAGAAATCCAAGCGAAAACAACAGCTCGTGCCTAAGTAAATTAGAAGGAAAAAAAACAATAATAATTAATATAGAAATCAATAAATTAGAAAACAACAGAGAAGTTCACAAAGTCAAAACTGGTTATTTAAAGGACTAATAACTAACAAAATCCTGAAAGATTATGCAACAAAAAATATAGAAGCCCTTGAGTTAATACAAATGAAAAGGGGACATAACCACAGAGGGTATGGAACTTCGAAATATAAAATCATATTATAAATAACTAGTAAAAATTTGAAAATGCAAATACAATGGACATGTTCTTGGAAAAATCTAACTTACCAACATGGAGTCAAGAAAAAAAATTAGACTGAGCAGTAATCTTCATCATATATAAAGAATTCCCATAAATAGGAAAAATGTAAACTGTCAAGTATGCAGGCAAAACACTTGAAAGATAGTATGTATATGTAAAGAAAATCTAAAAGGCCAAAAACATATGAAACAATTCTGAAACATTTAGCAATCAAATGTATATAAGATACTGTCATACCCCGCCAAGACTAATAAAAATTTCTGACCATATCCTACAAATATAAAATGTTAACAATAATATGGAACAACAGAAATAATTATACATGGCAACTGGATGTGGAAATTGATTCAACACAATAAAAATTCATATTTTACTGAGGTGAAATTTATATAACCTAATGGAAATTAATTTTAACTACTCATAGCACTGAAAAATGCTCTTAGCCTGTGACTAGTAATTCTACTTTTGTGTATATTCCCTAAGAAAACTTATATACATGCTCAGCATGTGACTTAAGCAAAAATGTTTACAGCAGCACTATTTATTAAAAAAAAACTTGAAAATATGATTATTAACAATAGGTAGATAAACTACCATGTACTTATTCAATGGAATATTACAGTTCAGCAAAATGAAAAAAAAAAAAAACTCAGCTATACCCAACCCTGTAAATGAATAGTACAGTGAACCATTTAACAAGCCTTTGGTACCCACAATGTCACAAGCCTTCTGTGGCAGGTGTAATCCCCTTACGTACGAGGGGAGGACTTTAAGGCATATCCTGGGAACACCCTAGGAGGATCACTCAAAAGCCATTTACTAAGTGCTAGCAAATAGTCATTTGTCGACCTATGCAACTTACAACTGTAGTGTGCTCAGGCTAAACATGAGCTCAAGAATGATGGAACACACATATAATTCCATGTATGTGACGCCACAAACACACAAACAACTATACAAGATATTGTTTAGGGATACAAACATAAGGGAGTGAGACAAAAAGTATAGAGAAAAGACATAAATGTCTGGAAAGTAGTTTTCCCAAAGAAGGGGTGTGGGGATGGGCTAGACAGCAGTACTTGTGCCTTCAAATATAAAAGTAAGATTCTTTCTCTCAAGGTGACTGGTAGGTACATGAGCATTGGTAATGTTATTTTTCTCTAGATCTTTCTATACAGTTTATAAGTGTATATGCTCACATATAGTTTTTTTGTATCTAGTGGCTATTTCATTAAAATCATTTTGAAAGAAGTTCAGAACAAAAAACTTAATAAGAAACTTTCATAGTGAGCTGCTGTGTTTCCCGCCAAATCTTTTCTAATTGTTACGCAAAGATGATCTCCTCAATTGTAAGTGGTGGTACTCTTAAGCCTACTTAAAATTCTGACACAGTCTCCCTAAATCACTTCTGAAACATTCTTGCCAGAATAAGGTACAGCAAAGCCCAACCTCCAGAGTACATTTGTTTTGGTTCCTTCATCTACCAGTTATAATCTTGCACTCTCTCTGTCTCTATCTCTCTGTCTCTGTCTCTCTGTCTCTCTCTCTTTCTCTCTCACACACACACATCTGGAAGCATAAATTTGGAAATGTTTAAAATGAGAGTATGGAGCAAATGATTATGCTCTTCATCTCTCACACAGCTTCCAATGGCGATGTTCTAATTCTAAATACTTTATTACAAGTTTCAGCAGTACATTAAGTGTGCACTAAGGGTCAGGGTGTGGAGACAGCTTGGGGGACCACATGCATGTGCAATTTTTGGCAACCCTACAGGTCCTTGGCATTCATAGCTTCAACACTCACTGTTTATTTCTCAGTAACCTCTAACAGTTATGTCCATAGCAATTTGTCTTTTTTCTGAAGCACTAGTGTGTGAACTGCATTACAAAGCTGAACAGTCACTGCAAGAGTGAGTCACTTTACTACAGTGAGAGCCTTCCCTGAGGTTCAGCATCCCCATCCCAATATGCTACCAGGCACACAGAAACTCTCTGCATGTGAGAAAAACTTTATTTCAAGTTTCTCTTGAGGTTAATTTCAAGAGACAAATAGCTGGTGGCCCATGAATAATCACAGAAACTGCTCCTCTCTGGACTAAAACCAGATGCAGAGAGAAGTCAAGAGCCTATGCAAATAGGTTTGAGATACATCACTGAGAATGTCAAGGGTCTACTGAAGTGAATCTTGATTGAGGAAGTTTTCCAGTTCTCTTTCTATTAAATCCCTTTCATCAGAGCTTCTCTGATCTTAAGATAGCTTCCTCACCTGAGGTCAACTCTGGGAGTCCAACAAGTGACTTCACAGACTCAAATTATTAACAGAAATTTAGCAGAGCATACTGTGTATCTGGAATCTTACTTTTATCTTTTCCATCTCTATTTTTTGTTTATGAATCTCAGGTAAGCATATATGCCTGACTGTTATAAAGCTCACCTTGAACTGTCATTTTAGAGTCCATGGATACCCAAGGGTAACCTAAGATTCCTGAGATTAGCTTTCTAGCTCTACTTCTCAAGTCTGAGGAGCATCAGACTTCAACATCTAATATAAAGCTGTACCCTTCTCCAATTTCCACAAGAATCCCAGCCCCACCTGGCACTCTGTAATGCTCAGCACTGACGGGGAAGACTCTCATCATTCATGGACTCATGGGAGCCATCCTGGGCAGAGCCACTCTCACTGTCCTGATCCAAAATATGTGTTCCCAACTTTGACCAGCCCAACAGGGCAGCTCTCAGGATGGAGGGGTTCACTTACTTCCTACCACCAATGCCCCATCCTGTACCTTCAAGTCCCCTGAGATTTCAGGGAGTTTTTTTTTCCAATTTATTACATTTTCCCTTTTCTTATATACATGGAATCTTTACACAGTTCCAAGTATTTTTTGTTATATTCAATGATCTAATACCAACTATTTCTTTTAGCAAATTTAAGAATTTCTTCAAAGACATTATCAAAACAATAAATGCATAGGTATCTAGAAACTAAGCAATATATTTCTCTGACTTTTAATTTGGGCATCACATTTTCCACATATGTACTGAATTTTAAAATTCTCTCTAAAACTACTGTCAGCATTTGATTTCCTCTACTTTTGTTTTTTCCTGTTGCCTTTGTTTTGGAGAAAACTGTAACTGACAATCGAAACTACAATCGACATTGGGTTCAGCCAAGCTTAGCACTGCTCTCATAAGTCAGCCAGCTTTCCAGTTTTGTGCATAATGTCTGAATTGAGTAAACACCACCGTTATGCATGGGGTGTGTCCATAACATCGTAAACTCATTTCTCTGCCAGAACAGCACATTAGTAGTGGTAAATACACATTCCCTACACAATCACAAAAAGCACATCTCCCTAGGGAACACCTCTCTGCTCTGTTTCTATCACCAGCCCTCTTCCAACTGCAACAGTAAAAAATCTATGTTGGAAGGGGTCTAAGTGTGTCTTTTAAGGGTTTTTCGTTTTTTGTTTTTGAGACAAGGTCTAACTATGTAGTTCAGGCTGGTCTTCAACTTACTTACGTAGCCAAGGCTGGCCTTGAAACTCACAGTGATCCCCTCCATCTCAATCTCTGGAGTGCTGAGACAACAGGCATGTGTACCACCGTCTGCTCAGATTGAGGTTTGAATGTTATCTTCTTAGCATTTTCTATAGCATCAAATATTAAAACATAACCCACTACTTATAACAGCATAATAGTTTGCTGCTAAATTTCAACAAAACATCATAAAGTTCTCAGCTAATTCCAAAAGTAGGGCTTTAGAGTTGTAATACAGTTTCATTAGCAGTCCTTGGATTTCCAGAAACCTCAGGAGGTTGGTTCTGTTGTCTTGGATAGCTGCATTAAACATCGTAATAAAAATTCATCCGAGTTGCACTTCAAATGCTCGTGCCTTCTCAAACTGGATATACAAAATGCCATTTAAACTGCTTGTTCTTGATATACTTGGTGTCATTATGGGTATGGATTTATGAGAATTTTCTTGGTTTACCATTTGTAAATTTGAGTTGCACTCGCTACAGAGCATACTATTTTTAGCCTATCTTATTTTTTTTCACAAAACTTCTCAGTGCACTTGAGAAGGCTATGATGGTTCTTCTGGTTTTATAGATGAAGACCAAAACTGCTGAAAGGCTTTAGCCAAGTCTGGTTCTGGAAGCCAGTGCTGCCTGTCCACATAGCCAGCCTTTTCTGTCCTGCCTACCCAGTACAGCTGGAGATCTGCAAATTTGCTCTGACTCCTGAGGAAAGAGAAGGAAGACCAGCCTGTCACAGCCTCCATGATGGGCAGCACAGAGCACAGAAAAGAACCTGAAAGACACCAGAGAACTCACTAAGCAGGAAGTAAGAAACAAGCTAAAAGCTATCAGGTTGTCACACAGTTTTCTTAACATTATCTTCCTTCAAGTCAAATCCTGGAGTCTGCGAGGGCACCTTCTTCTTGCCTGTTCCTTTCACACAGTAAACACCTCTGAGGCTCACTTGGCAACTGTTCAGAGGCAGCAGACACTTCTCTGCCCTGAGGGGAGTGACAAAGCCTGAAACACAATGGGTGGGGACAGCACAACAAGAATGCAGGTTGAGCACATCTTGATGGGCTACCCCAGAGCACAACTTAAAGTAAATCCCTGTAAAAGTAGAAGTAAACTTAAAGTAAGTGGTCCTTAAAGTAAATCCCTGTGGAGCTGCAGGCAAAAGACAATTTTAGCCTTTGGAAGCCAGACTTTGCCACCAAATTAACAAATCTGTCCAGCTGAGGCATTAAGGGGTGTGACCTAGAGAACTGGGTCAACAATTCTGTGTCCTGTAGGTGCCTTAACAGACAGACAGAACACGGAAGAAGAAAAGAGTCAAGGGTCCCATGCATAGGCCCCCCTTCCTACAGCTAACCCAATGGGTCAACTGTTCTCCTACCTTACAAAAAATCCTCCTGATATTTTCACGCATAATAAGGACTCCTCAGCTTTAAGGAACAGATGTCACAGAGCCCAGCTAGCATCTGAAGTCCACTCTTCAGCCCCGCAGGACAGGTCAGCCCAGAACAACATGGACACTCCCCCACACACAAACACACACATACACTCACAGTGGGGTGGGCACTGTTCCCACACTGGCTGCTCAGTGGGGAGCACAGGAAGCGGCTAACATCTGAGTGGCCACCCTGGGTTCAGGATCCTGGTTTCTACATGGAGTTAGAATCCTGAGGGCCCTGCAGGAGTGAGTCCAACCTCTAGGAACAGAGTGGGGAAATGACCCACTGAAAGTTCAGACAAGCATGGGCTGATCGAAGAGATGTGGGAGAGTCTCAGATCAACACAGACCCTAAATGCCAATGTTACCCTGTACTCAATGGGACCCACATGATCTCTGCCCTGTGTTCTTCACACTGGAATTATTCAAATGATTCCGCCTCCTCTCCACACACTCCCTGCCCCGCCACACACATACTTACAGAAAGACATCATCAACAACGTTTTAGCACCTAACTTCTTAGGTGGGGGAGAGCAGGGAAATGGTTGACGGCTGGGGAGCAGGTTGGGCACAGGGTCTGATCATTACTGAGGGTTACATAATCATACCAATCTAGCAGGAGAACATTTCCATGGAGATCATTTCAGCTAGCGCCTCATTCTCCACCTTTCCTCACCCTCCCCACCTGCCCAACACCAGAAAGCACCAGAGTTAATGAAACCCAAGCTGGGGGGCACCTGCCATTGCCCTTAGAATGCCAAGGGCTGCCAGAACCTTCCGCAAGCACAGTCAGAAAGAGGCCACTGTGCTACTCGCCCAGCACCCAGTCCCCAGTCTTCCTGCAACCACTGCCGGCAAAGTTCAAAGGCAGGTCAAGCCACAGAAGTAGTCCTAACTAGCAACGTAAACCAAACCTACCGGTTTAAAGGAAACCAAGACCCAGCAGAGTTCCTCTGCACCACCACGTCTGTCCAAGCAGTTTGGGCTCATGAGTCCGGACAACCTATCAGGGACCACGCGCTGCCTTCCGTGTTTCCATTCCAAACGATGGTAAAATGTGGGGCATAACTGGAAGGGTGCACCTGCTTTGCTGGCAGGAAAACAAGAATCCCCCACAGATAGGAGTGTGTATTTGGTCTAGTGCAGTGAGGTTTGAGGGGAGGGGAGGTGTGATTTCGCTTTAAGAACATTTTCAGGGGGCCAGAATTAAGCAGGGAGGGAAAATGTTCCCTTCTGCCTTGGACCCAGCATCCTACGAATCTCATTCCCAGCCAGGCAACAGAGCTCACTCGAGTCAGCCTCAGCTATCCCAGCTGCAGCAGCTAGGGCAGCAGAAAAAGAATCGCCTCTTTGGGCAGCCCTGGCTCGGAGAGCGGATCTCCAGCGCGCCGCCGAGGAGTGAGCGCAGGAGCGCGCCGCGCGCACAGGGTCACCGCCGCCACCGCAGCAGCCGCCGCCGCGGGTGATGGACGCGCTGGGTCACTAGAGGCTCGGACCGCTCCCCCGCCCTGCCAGCAGCACGCTCTGCCCACCCAGGGCGCCGGGGCTGGCGGGAGCCCACCGGCCGCCCTGCGCCTCTCGCCCGGATACTTAACCTACGAAAGGCAGCGACAAAATGGAATCGCGGATCGTCAATGCATTTCCTCGTGGCGGCCACAGGCAAAAACACAATCCGTAAAATAAAGCGCAAGGAATCCATCCGCCGAATACAAACCCAAAGTCCCCTACCTTCGGCCTTGGGATGGCAACCTGGTCCTGTGTTCTGTGACCCCACGGATCCAGCCCTTTCTTCATGAATTATTCCGGCCCGTCAGGATTTTGTGCATTTTTTTCATGAACACCTGTTTCAAGTAAGGGGTAAAGACCTTATTGAAAGAATTGTCCTTAAAAAATAACCTCTGCATACGTATGTCCATCCAGGCATGCATGTGTGTTTGTACACACACATATGCACACAGAATAGCCATGTACACGGGAGGACCAAACTAGGCAGTGGGATAATGGGAGACTCGGCTGGTTGTGAGCATGCTCGCTCCGGGAACAGATCCACCCTCTGTTATTCCTCTGAATAAATATAAATCACGACCAGAAACCCAAACAGAAGCATCCCTCTCGAATTCCTGCTGCTGAGAAACACAGAATAAATTCAGCTCTCAGACACAGAATCTAATCAGCAGCTGTTTTCTGAACCTAGAGCCAACCCCATGCCTCTTGTCTTTTCCACTAGGAGTCCAGATCTTTTTTGAAAGAGGTTTTAACCTTTTAAAGATACAGTACACCAATTATCACTTTTGAATTGCAATCACTGTTAGAACAGGAAGCCAGACCCATGCTTACAGCCACGCAGGGCAGGCTTACATGCAGTGGCAATTACTTTATTTATTGATGCCCTTTAAAGCTATATATTATATACACACATATATATTTTGTATATGTTACAGATATATGGAGAGAAAATACGCAAATACAAGGCACAAGAGTGGACATAGGTGTGAAGAGCTTCTCAGAGATGAATTGTCATGTTATATAAACACTGTGATACTTATGCTTCCTTTCTGAACACACATGTTCACTGGGTAAGATGATCAGCAGACTTGTCAACAGAGTTGTCACCCCTGCACCGGACCCTTACTGCTTATAAAGGGACAGGAAGCATCCAGCAGGGTTAAGGAAGTAGGCACCTCTGTGCCTGTCCCTCGCCCTGTCCAGCCACCTGAGGGGTCATGTCCTCAACACCAAGGACAGTTCCGGCACTGTAATGTGATGCAGGACCACATCTTATTCCAGTACGCATTTTCTTCCAACGAGAATCCAGAATCCAAACTCACCTGAAACTCAGAATCTTGAGGATTCAGACTTAGCTGCTTTTGCAAGATTTTATTAATGAAGTCTTGTTTGGTTCTTTAATCTTTTTTTACAGACTAGGTTGAGCACAGAAGGGAGGTGGGAAAACGGAGAAGAGTGATAAACCAACCCTGGCCTAAAATTTAAAAAAAAAAAAGATGCACCAAGTACTTCAGCCACCCAGGTGGTGTTTATTTTAGTTTTGTTTTAGCTTTTAAAGAGGTAGCACCAAGGAAAAACAAAACTCTTAGCCTGACTTGTGTTTGAAAAGCAGACACAAATGCCTTTTTAATTTCTTCTTTGCCCCTAGGACCCCACAGCATTGGAATGGCGGCTTCTCCCTGGCTCCAAGCCATCAGTAGTAGCAGGCCCCAGGCTCCCCTTACCAGGTTCCTAGGCCACTGTGGACAGGTCCCGCCAGCACTAGTGTCAGCACCCATTACCCGCCCCTTGTCTAGTCCTGTCAGGATCTGCTTAGACCAGTGCTGTCACTCTCTCACCTGGTCTCCAATGCTGTCTGTGCTGCCCTCCCAGACACACACACACACACACACACGAGCACACACACACACACACACACACACGAGCACACACACACACACTCGGGTCTCTCCCCCCTTCTGGGGCCCTTTAGTAAAAAATTATTATATTTCATGTGTCATCATCCTAGCTAGCTGGGCTTGTCACTGATTGGCTGGGCACTGGCAGCCAGAAACGTCACCAGCCACACAGCATGGAGCTGGCTCTCACTGGCCACAGACCTGAGCCCAGGAGGCTCTGTGACAAGGCTAATACCTACCACAAGGCCTGTCTCACCTCTGGTGACCTCTCTTCCTCCTGGGGCTGAGGGTGAGGACAGCCAGGGAGGAGGAGGGGAGTGCCTTTGACCATATTGAGGGCGGGAGCAAAGTGTTGATTTGGAATTTAGGAACAGAATTTGGGTTGAAAGAGAAAGTAATTATGACGAGAATGCTGTCTCTTCACATTAAATAATAATAATAAAGATCCAGAAAGCTAGGTAAAGACAATATTTTGTACCCATAGGAGTTTATCTGCTGCTGTTTATTCCCCATCTAACATCACAGGTACCAAGGTAGAATCATAATATCTAAAGGCTGTTAGAAAACTCAGAAGATGGTGCCGTCCATTCTCTTATCTTTATAGGGAACATCTCTTAACTCACCGGGAGAGGAGGCATCTTAACCTGGGCTGGCAATGCATTAATGCATTATGGAGCCCACAACTGTTTTTTTCTCTCAGTACTGGAGATTGAACCTAAAGCCTTGCACATGCTAGGTAAATGCTCTACCACTGAGCTACATCTCCAACCCTTTTTCTATTTTTATTTTAAAACAGCACCTTGATAAGTTGCTCTGCCTTCCCTGGAACTTGTGATCCTCCTGCCTTATCTGGGATGATAAATGTGTGCCACCATGCCTGGAGTTTGTAATGACCAACAGGAGTCACTTGCATCTGCCTGGTCTACAAGAGGCTTCATGAGATGGGGCATTTATCTTGTTTCACTCTGTTCTTCTGACTAAACTAAGTCTTATCACGCTGGCTTTTTGTGTTAAAGTTTTCTCAAGCCTTTCATCATGTTTAGGCTCTAAAGAGGATCAGCCTGAGTCAGAGGAGGCTAGAAGGTCATTTGGTCCAGACCTGCATTTCATGCTTCAGTCCCTACACTCCTTTTATACCAGGGTTTTGGTTTGGGGAAAGGGTAAATGAGTGTCCCATATTTACTCTCTTTCATCTCCTGCCCCCAAACATCTACATGACCAAAACATTAGTGGCCATGCAGAGGAGCAAAAAGAGACCGTTCCCTTGAGATGAAGAAAAATTTTAGGCTCAGTGAGCTGGACAGCAGGATCACTGAAGGAACACACACTTCCAGATGCAGCCTGCTACTCTGAGAACAAAGACAAATAACCACAAGCTTCCTCAGAGGGGAAAAAAAGTCTGGCTGCTTAAAAGGAAATTAAATCAGACTGACCTCCTACTTCTTGTCTGCAAAACTATGCTCAATGATACTGGCACAATCTTTATAGAACTCTAAGGAAATACTATTGTGACTCATGAATTCTGCCGAATGCCAAATTACTTTCCCTCTGTATGGTGATGAAATAAAGGTATGCTTGAAGGCATATAAATCATATCACTCAAATACCCTTTATTTTAAAAATTTAAAGATTACTTGATGAGTTCCTCTACACAAGGGAAAAAGTAAGCCAAAATAATGAATTCAAGAAAAGATGTGCTACATAAGAAATTTTAATGAGAAATAAAGCCAGTGAAATATAGGATTAAGTATACAACTGATATTGTCAGTATAAATCAATTTAATTGTTCAAAATTTTTAAAGTTATGATTTAGATAGATAATAGCCCTCCTCTTATCTAAAGTTTCATTTTCTACCATTTCTGTTAGCTGTGGTCAACACAAAAAAAGAAATGGGAGTACAGTGAAGTAACAGAGAGAGATTACATTCACATAATTTTTTATCACAATATTTCATTTCAATTGTCCTATTTTATTATTAGCTATTATTGTTAGTCTTTTATTGTGCTTAACTTACAAATCTAACTTTATCGTAGGTTTGTATTTTCAGGAAAAAAACAACGTTTAGATAGAATTCAGTATCATTTGTGATTTCAGGCATCCTCTCAGGGTCTTGGAACATATCACTTATGCATAAAGAGATATTGCTGTATATCTGTATCTATCTATCTCTCAGATATATATGTCTAGAGTTGAATTTCCATATAATTTTCACAAGAAAATTAGAAAAGCTCAATGGACACCAGTAAAATCATCAGAAAAAAGAAATAGGATAAGCAGACCATTATGACAGGCAGACAGTTCCATTATCTACTCTTCTCCCCAAGATACAATAAAATAATAGTAAGGAATTGTTTTAAGTAGAAATACTCAATGGCAAACAAAACAGTAAAAGAGTCACTGGCCAGGAAAACTGAAAACGAAGACTAGAAAGGGACTTAATTCATCAGCTAGAAATATATATTTTAATGCTATAGTGAATAAAAGAACATAACACATTGCCGAAACCTACAAAATGGACAGCTGGAACTGAACAAAGTCAAAAAACAATTTGGCTACAATTTGCTTTATGAAAATAATTATTACTTAATAAATAGTGTGGCCAGTCAGCGGCCCCTGAGATCCAGCCATGGCCATGGCGGAACCCAGGTGGCTGCACAAAGAAGCAATTCGCCCGCCCTCTTGGTAAGTGACTTCCTCCAGGTGAGCCAGGAGGAGATCCAGTAGTGTCTCCTATGCCCAGGCTTGGAATCAAACATCCCAACCCCCACTCCCTCACCCCCATTAGCAACTGATGACAGAGGTCTGAGCATCTCTTGGGAGGATGACTGTATGCAATATAGAAAATATGGGGGATTTCCTTCCATCTTCTGTTTGAAAGCAAATGTTGTTTTCACTGTTTTGTTTCATTATGATTAATTGCTTTACTCTGCTCAATATTCTCTTTCGATTGATTTTATAATGTTCTGTCTTTGGTTTGATTTCACTATACCTAATTGGCTAGACAACTATTGTGAAGATAAGGAGATATACTATGGTACCTATTACTGTTATCCTGGTAACCTGCTCTGAAGTTCTGTACCGATTTCACCGCATTGTCTCGATTGGCTTTGTTCTCTCATGTTCTGTTGTATTTCTACTACCTTCAAAATAAAAAAAAAAAAGAAAAGAACTTCCAACCTCCCTAAATAAATAAATAAATAAATAAAGAGTGTGGGTATCTATTTGGAAATATTATTTTACCTCTAGTTCATACGTTATTTAAAATCTGTTCTATTTTCAGAAGGCTATTCCCAAAGAACAGATATTATGGTTGATCACTAAGTCATAGGATGCTATAAATTTTTTTCTGATAAAGAAAAATCTATTGTGATAAAAAATGATTTAAAAATGACCCACCAGAGATAATTACTTCCTAATATCTAGGAACTAAATATTACCTTACATGGCAAAAGATGTGATCAAATTAATGGGGAGATTATCCTGAATAATCTGGAGGAGCCATAAATGTAAACACAAGTACTACAACAGAAAGTAAGAGGGCATCACAGAAAGCATGTAACCACAGAGGCCAAGACTGCAGTGATGCAGCCACAAGCCATGAAATGTTAGCAACCTCCAGAAGTTGGAAGAGGCGAGGAATGAATTCTCCTCCAGAGCCTCCAAATCAAGCCTGGCTCTGTGGACATCGTCATGTCGGCCCAGTGAAACTGATTTCACTGGCCTGCAGAACTGGAAGACAATAAATACGGTATGTTGTTTTAAGACACTAAGTTTACAGTATTTGTTACAGGAGCCATAGAAAACTAAAAAAAAAAAAAAAATCCACCACACTCAGAAACACGGTGCTTCCTAGAGATTATAATAATTATTGTTATCAGCAACAATACTTGATGTGTGCTTGGCACTGCTAGATTATTTACATCTTATCTCATTTAATTCACATATAAGGAGGCAGTAAAGAGTTGTCATTCTTATGGTTCCACCACTTGGTAGCAAGTGTCACTGTCAAGCTGTGTAGTCTAGTGCTACTCTTTCTCTGTAAAGCAGAGATGAGGGTGGCACCCACCTGCTGGAGCTGTTGAGGATTAGTGAGATGCCTATGGAAGTGCCTGGCAATCAGGGTCGCAAATGATAGGTAATAATGAGCAAGTTCTTCCTTATATAGCACTGCAGTCTGTCTTCTAGAGCTTTCTCTCACCAATTCTCCTTCTTCCCCCCAGATATGTACACAACAAAAACGTCTCCTAGCCACTAGAGCAGCCTTCAAATATCTGAAGACACTGCCCATGTCATCAGGAGTCTGAGCTTTTCCAAGCTAAAATATTTTCAGTAATTCCTCTTAGAAATTCATCTGTAGTCTCTTCACCATCTTGTCACCTCCCTTGAACACACTATTCTGCACCTTAAGCCTTATCACCGTGCTTATTTTACAGCAGAGGTTCACAGATTGCAGCCTTGGTGCAGCATAATTTTTACAGCCCATGAGCGAAATATGGGTTAGACATTTTTGAAGAATTGTAAAAAAAAAAAAAAAAAGAATTTATGACAGAGACCATATGTGACCTGTTGAGTCTAAAGTGTTTACTCTTTTAGTTTTTTCAGAAAAAGCTTACCAATCTATATTTCTATCAGTACTGCAGTGTACAATATTGCTCAAGACTTTGGCAACCAAATTGCACTATTATACCTAACGACTGAACTATAAGGCTACTAATTGTTCCATCACCATCCATTCTCTCCTCCTATTCTTACTTAGTAATAAATTTTTTAGCTAGGGACATGGCTACCCAACTAAAGCTACATTTCCTGCCTCCTTCTACAAGAGTGTGGTCAGGAGATAAGGCTCTAAACTTGGGATGTTAGCAGATGTGAAATGTGTCCATTTCCCTGTCAGTATCTTGAAGGGAAAGATCACACTATCCTCTTCCATCTCCCTTTCCTATTTTCTGGATTATGACCTGAGTGCTGTATGGATGTGGGAGAGCTGAGCAGCAAGACAGAAGGATCCTGGGTCTCTAGTGTTGCCTTACACCCTGCACTGCTTAGCCTCACTCATCCTGTGACAAAGAAGTAAACTTTTAGCTTATTTAAGCCATTGTTCTTTTAGGGCTTTGGGGCAGTATTTGAATCTGTGCCCTAAGCAATTGCAACCATCACTTTCAAATCATAAGTATTTTTTATAATTGCTGCTATCCACTACATGCTGTCCTAGCCTCCTTCACACAGCTCATTTTCTGGACCCCATGACAAGACGTTTTTGTCTAGCCCTATTATGTTTCATATCATTACAATCAACCCATCATTTTGCCCTGACCTCTGGGACCCAATTCTGCCACCCAGTGCAGCTTCTATCCTTTTTAATTTTCTATCATTCTTCAAAGGGCATTTTAATTGTAGCCCTCAAACTGGATATAGTACTTATCAAAACACCTGATCAATATGAAAGTACAATGTAGTGGAGAGGACAATGTAGGGGCGGGGACAAGGAAAAAACAGATCAAACCAAGGTCTAAATGGAGGAGAAGAAAGAAGAGGAAAGGAGAAGGAGGAGTAAGAGGTAGAAGAAAAGGAGGAAAGAAGGAGAAAAAGGAAAAAGAGAATAATAGCCAAGATGCACAGCAAGGTTTCAGCCCTGCCCCTCACTGCAACAGCACTCCCTAGCCACTTCTCAGGTTAGTCTAAGAGGACTTCCTCCTGTGTACTGATCCACCCTGTGTTTCAACACAGGCCCTGTTAAAATAAAAAGTCACTGAGGTTCCTGTAAATCTGCTCGTGATTTATTTCTCAGGTAGCATGGGGTCCGAAAGTCCTATACATTTATTTGGAATTTTTTTAATACTGAACAGTGTGGACAGAGAAGTTGTTTAAAATAAAATCAATAAATACTCAGAGCTCTTAGCTCGGAAGAACTCAAGAGACCAGCAGCCAACAAAGACCAGCAATAGAAACTAGCACCCAGTAGAGTTGGCCTACAGTGCTTGGCATAAGCTGGCATCAGATAGTGAAAGCTGGCAGCAGCAGTGACCAGCAGCTGGCTATGTCAACTGTGGACATCCAGCATTACCTGGTGATGTCAGAACTGCTAATAGAACTGCACTTTGCTAATTTGTGATTTCCCTCTGAATCAAGCAAAAGAACCGTAAGCCGATTGGCAATATAGCCATGGGTTTAATGTACTAGAAGCAAAACATGAACAAAATTCACTGAACTAAGAAAAGAAGTTGAAGGACAGAGACAGTTGGAGGCAGAGATTTTGATCAGCTACCAACTCCTACAGAATGACCCTGTTTGTTCCTTTCTCGTGAGAATTGTGCTGAGCTAAGGTTTGGGAACTAGAAGAGCCTGAAGTTGGTAAGAATTCTTTACCAAGAAAGCAAGAAGCCAAACGATTGGAAAAGTTTCTCAGGGTCAAAAGCTTCCAGAGCAAGAGGAGTGTGGTGTACCAATAATGCACTTGACAGACTTAGTGAGATGCCATTTTGGGTGGCCTGTGGCATGGCAGTCCCATACGCCAGTGGGGACTCTTGGGATCCATTCTTGCCTGCACTGAGATAGGTCACCTTGTTTCAGTTCAGTTTGCATTTCCTGGCTAAGAACTCTGCTAGTGGAGTTCTCTTTTGGCAAGCACAGCCCATCCAAAAATGCTACAAAGACAAACACTAAAACATTATAAAGGCAAATTCCAGGCCACAACTCTAAAGAGGAATTTAAAGAACTACTGGAGCAGGATTAGAAATTTTGGTCCAACTGGAAAAAACTATGACTAGAAAAGACCACAAGTAAACACCACAAATCATACATAATTTATTACATTTACCAAGAGTCAAAACCTCATATGTATATAGGGGCCAATAACCTGTGTGTGTAAAGCACCATGGTAGAAGTGAAAGGCATGAAAGGCAGAAGTGATCATGCCTCTGTACATATCAAAATTTTTTTTAAAAAAGCTGCAAGCTGTATGCTAAGAACAGCTGGAATCGTATGATAGACTTCTACCTTTCAACCCCTCTGCTGATCACAGTTAAAAGGAAGAAGGAAAAAATGCATAAAAAGACCAAGAAAACAAGCCTTTATAAACAACTGGTGGTATAAGCATATGCTACTTTTTAAAGCAATTTTTTAAGAAAGAGTTAAAGAACATCCCTAAAAACAGGAAGTGTTCACATGAGTTGGGTCAGACGACTCTATCACGTAATTCTCAGTGGGTCACGGGAGTGCTGTGCCCAGGGAGGGTACAAAGTGCTCTTCCACAAGCCTCCTTTACAACTGAAGGGTCCCCATCTTACTCATGTGTGACACCAAGGACTCTTTGCTTCTTTCTTTCAGGGATCATTGACAGCTCTCCTTACTTTTTAAATCTTCATTTTAAAGTAATTTTAAACTTACAGAAGAGTTGTGAAGGTTGCACACAGAGTCTCCATATTTCTTTCCCAGCTTTCCCTATCATTATTCTCTTACATTATCACAGTGCAATGATCACCACTGAAAAATGATACTGGTGCAATACTACTAAGAAGATGACAGGTTTCTTTCTCTAATGTCACCAGTTTTACCATTAACATCTTTTTTCATTCCAGGAGTCAAAGCAGGACTTCACATTATTTAGCTATCATGTCTATTCCACAGTCTTTTCTTGTCTTTCATGCCCTTGACACCTTTAAATAGTATATTGGTCGCATATTCAGTGGACTGGCTGTCAATTTGGAGCTGTCTGATATTTTAGGCTTGGGGAAAGAATAGTACAAAAGTGAGGCGTGCTTCTAGTGCGTCAATATGCCATCATGTCTTACTATTGGTGCTTTTAACCTTGCCCTCTTGGGTAAGTGACATCATCTAGTTTTTTTCACTGTAAAGTGACTATTGTTTTCTTTGTAATTGGTAAATATTGGAGAATTTCAAATACTTTGAGACTATACAAACGTGGTGTTTCTCAAGCTACATTCAATAATTTTAACATCCATTAAGTGATCTGCCTGCTGCAGTCCTGAAGGTAGCATTTTAATGGTGACTTTCTCTTTTGCTCACTTTTCTGTGCATACTCAGTGGAATTCTGTAGGGAAGAGTTATCCTTTCTCCCCATCAAACAAGCTCCTTCAGATTTTCTTTTCATCAATATGGATCCATGGATATTTATTATTGTTTGATTTGTAACTCATTATGTCCTTATTGTGGGTGTGTAGTCCAGTGATTCAGCATTTGCCTGGCATGTGAGACCCTGGGTTCAATCCCCAGCACCACAAAAACAAAACAAAAAAATACGTCCTTATTTTGTATTAGCTATATTCCCATTGCTGTTGTTTAGCATTTCCTTACTCTCACATATGACAAAATGCTCAGGTTCACCTTGTGTGTGAAAAGTTTTTGCCCTAGAATAAGCTGTGGTGGGAGGAGGGACCAAACAGTGTGTTTACCTGGAGGTCACTTCCTCCTTCCCCTGTGACAACTTCCCTTTTCCTTTACCAATGGCGTGAAACAGTCCCAATCGGCCCCTTGTGCATCATCGATGCTCACCCTAAGCACCAACCTGGTCGGAGGTTATATGTATATCCCACACCCAACGTTCTGGTCAGAGAATGCCAGGCTGTCTATAGTCATGGACTCTCTCCACATCCTTGGAATAAAGGCTACTTTTATTTTATATCTTCTTTCTTATTGCGCCGAAAACCTAACAGTGTGCTCTGTATCTGACCTTGGAGTGTACTTCTCAGGTTTTTAGCATACATATAATATGTTATGTTGTTAGGTTTATATCTAAGTATTTAACTTTGGAGCACTATTGTAAAAGCTAATGTTCTCTAAATTTTGAAGTTCAACTATTCATGATAGGATATAAAAATATGATTGACTTTGTATTCTGCGATCTTATAAACTCATGTATTAATCCTAGAAGCTTTTCAGTTGTGTGTTCTTGCAGATACCTGCTGTAAGTTCCTTTCTGTTCTCTTTGTTGAGGGTTTCAATCATGAATGCAAGCTGAATTATTCCTGTGGTTTTTCTAAATCTATTGAGAAGGCTGGGGATACAGCTCCGTGGCACAGCCCCTGCCTGGCAAGGATGAGGTCATGAGTTCAATTCCCGGTATCAATAAAAAATAAAATAAAATAATAAATCTATTGAAACAGTCATACAATTTTTCTTCCTTGGTTCTGTAAATATTTTGATTTATACTGATTGATTTCCCAGAGGTGAACCTAGTCCCACTAGTTGAGATGTATTATAATATACTTACACACACAATACTAACATATTTGGCTTGCTAATTTTGGGATTTTTTTTATGGTACTAGGGGGTTGAATCCCCATACTTCATACTGAGCTATATCCCCAGCCCTTCCTTGTGTTTTGTTTTGTTTTGTTTTGTTTTGTTTTGTTTACAAGACATTAAGTTACTAAACGGCCCAGGCTCTTGACTTTGCAATCTTCCTGCCTTAGGCTCTGAGTGCTGGGATTACAGGTAAGCACTACCTTGCCTCACTTGATTTATAAATAATTTACTGAGGATTTTTGTATGTATTATTGTGAAAGATATTAGACTGTAATTTTATTTTCTTGTAATCTCTGACAGATTTGGGTATTGCAGAAATGCTGGCCTCAACATGAGTTGAGTAGTAGTCCCTTCTTTTTTGAAGAGAAGATTTTATAAAGACACCATTCTTTAAATTTTTAGTAGAATTTGTCATGGAAACTATCTGATCTATGGGTTTTCCTTTGTAGGAAGGTTTTTAGCTATAAATTCAGTTTGTCTAGCATACAAAGGACTATTCACGGTATCTATTTTTTCTTGAATGTTTTTCTTTCTTTTTTCTTTCCTCTTTTTTTCATTTTATTGAAAAAACGTAAAATGGAATTTTATAACAAAATAATAGGAGAACAACAACAGTTAATATGTTACATACTGTCATCTTCAAAATGAGTTTTGATATCTGCATTCTTCAAAGAATTGGTTCATCTCACCTAAATTGTGAAATTCATAGGCATTAAGTTGTTTGTGGTATTATTTTATCATTCTGATGTCTTTGGGAACTATAGTGATAGTGCTTTATTTCTGATACTGATAATTTGTGTCTTCTTTCTCTTTTTCTTGGTTAGTCTGGCTGAAGTTGCATTCATTTCATTGACCTTTTGAAAGAATCAGCTTTGGAGTTGATTGATATTTCTGAATTGCTTTTCTGTTTCCAATTCAATGATTTTTTTGGTCTTAACTTTATTATTTCCTTCCTTCACTTTTCTTTATAAGTTTGATTTGTTCTTTTTGACTAGGTTTCTTTTAGGGTGGCTGCTTGTATTACTGATTGGAAGCCTTTCTTGTTTTCAGATATAAACTTTCAGATATAAGAGATCAAACTCATTACCTCACATTTATATAAGCTTTTAATACTATAAATAAATAAAGTTTTATCATGTACTACTTTAGCTTCATCTCACAGGTTTTAATATGTTGTATTTCTTTTTCATTCATTCAAAATATTTTTATAATTCCTTAAGATGACCTCTGACACATGATTTATTTAGACATGTGTTGTTTCATTTCCATATATTTTGGGGCCACCAGTATTTTTGTTACTGATTTCTAGTTTAATTCTATTATGGTTCATGAACATATTTTCTATGATATATATCCTTTTGAAGTTATTAAAGTTTATTTTAGAACACAATCTTTTTGGTAAATGTTTAATGTACATTTCAGAAGGATGTATTGGTGGGTGAAGTAGTATATAAATGTCAACTAGATCAAGTTGGTTGGTACTGTTGTTCAGGTCATCTATATTCTTTCTGCTTTTGCACCATGTATTCTGAAGCTCTTTTATTATATCTGCTTGGAGAATTGCATCCTTTATAATTATTTAATGTCCTTCTTTATGCCTAATAATAATCTTTCTTATAAAAGTCTATGTTGTCTGATATTAATATAAGTACTTACACTTTATTTTGATTAGTGTTTGTAGAATACATCATTTTCTATCCTATTACTTTTAAATTGTCTATATATTTTAAATGGGTTATAACAGACAGGATATATTGGGTCTTGCTTTCTGATCCAACCTGACAATCCATATATTTTAACTGGTATGTTTAGACCACTAACATTTAATTTTATTACTGATATGGCTGAACTTAAATTTATTATCTTGATAACTCTTTTTTTCATTTGTCCACTGTTCTACACAGACACACACACACACACACACACACACACACACACAATCACTTTCTTTTGGCTTGGGGTAGAGGAAGGAAATACTCTCTGTCATTCTGATTAAACTTTAGTCTTAGGCAAGCACTGCATCACTGAGTCTTGAAGCTGTGGGCTTCTCGATGACCCTACTCGTCCCTTAGGTTACTTCTGATACACCTGCCTTTCCCCACAATGGCAAGATTTCTTTCCTGTTACTTTACCTTGGATGCACTGGGATTTCAACAATAGCCTAAGAATGATAGTATTTGTGCCCTTCTACGTACATGCTGCATAAGTAAAGGTTTTTATTCAAATAGGAAGTAGAGGAGAAGGGTTCAGGTAGAGTTTCACAGTAGCCCTCTTCCCCTGCTCCAGGATTTCACATCTGTAGACTTTCTATAGTTTTTCCCAACAGTTTGTGTGAATTCATGGCAAGTTTCCTAGAAGAATGTTTGCAAGAGGGTATAGAGCCTTCCTTTATTTGTAGCTCTTAAGGATTTCACCCTCTTGTCAGTATGAACTTAGTAAATTCCATGAACAACACCCTAACCCAAATTCTTATAGGTATCTCTCTGCTTCTTGCCCAGTTGTGTCAATGTTCTTGAATTATATCTTCCTGTGGATACCTGTCTCTTCCTCTGTTCTGGCAGTGCTGGTGGCTAACAACTTCAGTAATTCAATAGACTCAAGAAAGATAGTGAATTTGATATTTATCAAGATTTTTTTCATCATAAGTTTGAGAACAGTGTTCCTTCCAATTTTCCATGTCACTGGGTAGAAATCAGAACATTGCTCCTGCTAGGTGCTTACACATCTTTTTCAATAGCAAGCAGAAGGTATGGCAGTGAGATGGAGTAATTATTGTTCTCTTGGAAAGTTCCTGAGAAGTTTCAGGAATGACAGATATTTAGGTATACTGTCTAGCTGTTGTTTTTTAAAAATATAAAATATGAGTTAGGCAGGGGTGTCCTATATGAGTTACGATAAACACAAATAATGTAGCAATTTTTCAAAAAGTGGAAGACAGAACCCGTATAAACTGTGACTCTGCTGTATCCAGGATAACTGTCTCACTGAAAGCATTTACCAGTTTGCAACTCCCTGGTCAAAGAATATGATGCTACATAGTAACACGATGGATAGAGAAGAATGCAATAACTCTAGAGGACTTCTAATATATTTAAGTGAACACTGGATTTCTTCATACATGCTCGTGGTTTTAAGAAATATAACAGATTACAACTTGCTTGAAATTAGCAAAAATACACTATGTTGTATTATTTATTATACTTTCCTCAAAGGAAAGTCTTGCTACTAATTGTTGACTTCATACATTAATATCAATAATGATGATGATAAATAACCACCACTTGTTAATTTAACAATTAACAATGTTTAGTTAATTACAAACACTTTCTCATTTCACCCTTACCACAACCCAGTGAGAGAACTGGAGCTTAGAGAGATTTAGAAACCTGGCATATACAGAGCTGGTATATGCCAAAACTAGAATTCAATCCCAAATCAGACTCAAAATTCCTTACTATAACTTCTGAACTGGTCTGCTCTAGAACAATGTTAAGACTTCATGTAGCCCATTGAGCATTTGCCATTGTCATTTACAGTGCTGGAAAAGGTTGAAACCTGCATAAGAACCCAAAAGCATCAGAAATGTCTTATTGGCTGAGACCAGTTGTCCAACCAGAAAGGTACTGGGTTGCAGATGGCAGCAAGGGATCATGTGTAGAGCTAGCATGACAACTGATCTTCACTGATTTGAAAAGAGCCCATAAATGCCCTTCATGTTTTCTGAAAATCTCTCTCTCCCCTTCTCAGTCACTGTCTCTGTCTCTGTAAGTGTCTTTCTCCCCACTTTGATCTTCATTCTGTCATATATGAATGTAGTATTTCTTTCTCATATATAAATATAATATTCCTTTCTTCCCTATGCTATCTATACTGATGTCATCTAATACTTTAGTCTTCTAAAATCATGTACATACGTATATTTTCCCAAATCACAACTGTTTGTTCTTAAGAACATTCATATCTAATGAGGAGACATAACGTGACATCCTAAGGTTGTTTTAGATATCTAGAGAATAACAAAAACACAGAAAGGAATTAAAAAGATAACACATTCAATCACTATGAAATCTTAAACTAGAAGAAACAAACTGTACTCACAAATTCTATCTAATCTAAACAAAACTGTATGAAGATAAACAAAAGATTATATAAGAAATACAATGGTGAGCTTACAACCAGCACTGCCCGCTGCTGAGTCCATATCCATACCCCTAGGACAGGGGATTGTGCCCGGGGGGCTCTTCCGGGCCCAGTTATCCATGCCCAGCTTCTACATCTCAATTAAGAGAGCCAGGAGTCTTCAAAGAGGTGGAGGTTGACTGGGGTGACCTGTTCTGGTGACCTGGGGAGAGTTGGAGACCTACATTCCGGCTTTTGAGTTCCTGGGGAGCTACCAGGATGCTGGACTGGGTCCAGCAGATTTCAGGACCTCAGTCAGCCATGCTCAGTGGCCTTGTTTCAGTCCAGGAGGCAGAAACCTCGCTCGAGGACTCTGGGCTCAACTGGGCTGGCCTGGGGGCAGCTTATGACCAGCACTGCCAGCTGCTGAGTTCATATCCACAACCCTAGGACAGGGGATTGTGCCCCGGGAGTTTCTCTGGCCCCAGTTCTCCACACCCTGCTTCCACCTCTAAATTTAGGGGGCCAAGTACCTGCAGAGGAGCTGAGACTGCTCCAGTAGCTGAGGGTGCAGGAGGAGATTTGCAACACACCCAGAGGAAGCTTTGGAACATCGCTTGAAGCAAGGAAAACTAGGAAAATGACAAAACAAAAGACCAACAGGCAGGCTCAAATCACCAGCCAACCCAAGAAAGCCTGGGAGACATGTACATAGAAGAAAATAGAAACCATACACCTGAAATGACCGAAATGATATCAACTGAAATAAAGAAGCAACTGGGGGAAACTATGGAGAAATTCAAATTAGAAATAATTTCCCAGGTAAAAGAAGAAATGATAAAAGTAGAGAAAGAAATAGTGAACACATCTACTGAAGACACAGCTAAAAAATAAGAGGAACAAAGCAAACAGATAGAATCCCTGAATGAACACTATAAGAAACAAACAGAATGCCTAAAGAAGATTCAAAGAGATATACAGGAAATAAAAAATTCTATTGAAAGCTGTAAAAGCCGCCTCAATGAAACTGAAGATAGAATTTCAGACCTCGAAGATAAGATCACAGCCAGTGAACAGGAAAGAAAAGATCTTTTAAAAATAACAAAGAATCAGGAAATAACAATTCAACAACTGCAAGATGATGCAAAGAAAAACAACGTAAGATTAATAGGGATAAACAAAAAAGAAGAGAACAGCCAAAATGACATCAAGAGGATATTTACAGAAGTAATAGCTGAAAACTTCGCAACATGAGAATGGAAGCTGACATTTGGATTAGTGAAGCATATAGAACTCCAAATAGCCATAACCAAAATAAAACTACACCCAGACACATAATAATCACGATCGCAGAAACCCACCATAAGAACAGAATACTAAAAGCTGTTAGAGAGAAAACACAGATCACCTATAAAGGAAAACCTATCAGAATCACAGCAGATTCTCCACACAAACAATGAAGTCAAGAAGAGCATGGAGTGAAGTATTTCAGATCCTAAAGGAAAACCACTTCCAACCCAGACTGACGTACCCTGCAAAACTGTCCTTCAAAATGGATGGAGAAATAAGATACTTCCATGACAAAGAACAGCTGAAAAATTTCATGACCACAAAACCAACCTTTCGAGGAATACTGAAAGATATTCTAGATACACATAGGATAAATCCACCAAGCAAGGTAGACAATTAAATAGAATGGAAAACTAAAGGTACAACAGCAGAAAGATAACGTGTCAACAATAAACCAATATATAACAGTTATAACCATTAATGTAAATGGCCTCAACCCACCAATCAAAAGAAACAGACTGGTAGAATGGATCAAGAAACAACATCCAACCATATGCTATCTACAAGAAACCCATCTAACCCAAAAGGACACCCATAGACTGAAAGTCAAAGGATGGAAAACAGTACTTCATGCAACAGGAAATAAAAAAAAAGCATGAGTAGCCATCCTGTTTGCAGACAATGTGAACTTCAAACCAAGAATGATCCAAAGAGATAAAGAAGGTCACTACATACTAGTAAGGGGAAAACTTCAAGAGGAAGAGACAACAATCTTAAATATATATGCACCAAATTCCAGAGCACCCAGCTATGCAAAGCAAATATTAACAGAAATGAAAAGTCAAATAAGCAATAACACAATTATAACAGGAGATTTTAACATGCCATTGACACAGAGGGACAGATCAACTAGACAGAAAATCAGCAAAGAAATAACAGAACTGAATCATACCTGTGAACAAATGGACTTGATAGATGTATATAGAGTTTTCCATCGAACAACATCAGAATATACATTCTTCTCAGCAGTACATGGGACATTTTCTAAAATAGACCATATACTAGCCCACAGAACATATTTAAGCAAATGCAAAAGAATTGAAAGTATCCCATGCATGTTATCGGATCATAATGCCATGAAACTAGAAATTAACGATAAAAGCAACTGCAAAAACCTCACAAACACATGGAAACTGAGTAATACACTCTTGAGCAATCAGTGGGTCACAGAGGAAATTAAAGAAGAAATTAAACAATATCTACAAGCAAATGAAAATACAAATACAACTTACTGGAATTTGTGGGATGCAATGAAAGCAGTCCTCAAAGAAAATTTATTGCACTGAGTTCCCACATCAGGAAGACAGAACGCACACAAATAAGTAACCTGATGCTACAACTCAAACATCTAGAAAAAGAAGAGCAAGCCAAGCCCAAAGCCAAAAGAAGAGAGGAAATTATAGGGATTAGAGCAGAAATTAATGCAATAGAGACTAAGAAAACAGTACAAGGGATCAGTGAATCAAAGAGTTGGTTCTTTGAAAGAATAAATAGAATTGATAAGCCCCTAGCCAACCTTATTTAAAAAAGAAAAGAAAAAATTCAAATTCATGCAATAAGGAATGAAACAGGTGAAAGTACCACAGACTCTGTGGAAATACAGAAGATCATCAACACCTGTTTCGAAAACCTCTACTCTCATAGGTTCAATAACATTGAAGAAATAGACAGATACCTAGATACATATGAACTACCAAAGCTGGATCAGGAAGATGTAAAACTGCTGAATAACCCAATTTCTATTAATGAAATTGAAAATGTAATTAAGTCCTTGCCAACAAAGAAGAGCCCAGGCCCACATGGATTCACTGCAGAATTCTACAAGAAATACAAAGAAGACTTAATGCTGACACTCCTCAAACTCTTCAGTGAAATCGAAAGGGAAGCAATTCTTCCTAAGTCATTCCTGGAAGCAAGTATTACTCTAGTACCAAAACCTGAGAAAGACCCAACTAAAAAAGAGAACTATAGGCCAATCTCCCTAATGAACATAGATGCAAAAATTCTCAATAAAATATTGGCAAACAGGATGAAGCAAATCATCAAGAAGATTAGTCACCCTGACCAGGTGGGATTCATCCCAGGAATGCAGGGATGCTTCAACATACATAAATCAATAAATGTAATCCACCATATCAATAGAGCCAAAAGTAACAACCACATGGTCATCTCTATAGATGCAGAAAAAGCTTTTGATAAGACCAAACACTTATTCATGATAAGAACCTTACAGAGAATTGGAATAGATGGTCTTTACCTCAATGTGATAAAGGCCATCTATGACAAACCTACAGCCAGAATCGTATTAAATGGCCAAAAACTGAAAGCCCTTACCTTAAAATCAGGTACAAGACAAGGACATCCCCTGTCACTGCTCCTATTCAACATAGTACTGGAAATACTGGCCAGAACAATTAGACAGGAGAGAGAAATAAAGGAAGTAAAGATAGGAAAATAGGAAGTTAAATTATCATTATTTGCAGATGACATGATACTTTACATAGAAGACCCCCAAAACTCATTGAAAAACTCCTAGATATAATAAATAAATTCAGTAATGCAGCTGGATATGGAGTCAATACTCAAAAATCAATAGCAATCCTATACACTAAAAACAAAAATACTGAAAGAGAGGTAAGAGAAGCCACACCCTTCACACTAGCATCCAAAAAAATGAAATACTTAGGAATTAATCTCACGAAAGAAGTAAAAGAGCTATATAGTAAAAATTATAATACCCTGAAAAAAGAAATCAAAGAGGACCTCAGAAAATGGAAAGACATCCCCTGTTCATGGATAGGAAGAAAAAACATTGTGAAAATGGCCATTCTCCCAAAATTACTATACAGATTCAATGCAACACCAATCAAAATACCACTAACAAACCTCATAGATCTAGAGAAATCACTCCTAAAATTCATCTGGAACGAGAGGAGACCTAGAATAGCAAAGGCAATTCTAAGCAACAAAGGCAAGGTAGGAGGCATCACAATCCCTGATTTGAAATTATACTACAAAGCTACAGTAATAAAATCAACATGGTACTGGAATAAAAACAGACCGGAAGATCAATGGAATAGATTAGAAGATACAACCACAACCACCAACTCAGGCAACCACCTTATCTTTGATAAAGGGGCCAAACATGTTTGCTGGAAGAATGACAGTCTCTTCAACAAATGGTGCTGGAAACATTGGCTATCCATACGCAGAAGACAAAAACTAGACCCATGCCTATCACCATGTACTATACTAAAATCTAAATGGATCAAAAATCTAAATATTACAGAAACACTAAATTTGTTGGAAGACAAAGTAGGTAAAAACCTCAGAGATATAGGGGTAGGTAGAGAATTCAGGAACAAGAATCAAACTGCACAGAAAATACTTACCAGAATCAATAACTGGGACCATATATTATTAAAGAGTTTCTGCATGTCGAAAGAGATTTCCAGCAGAGTGAAAAGAAAACCCACAAATTGGGAAAAAATCTTAATGGATTGTACCTCAGACAAAGGACTTCTTTCTAGAACTTATAAAGAAATGAAAAAAATCAGACTCGCGAAATTCAAAGACCCAATCCAAAAATGGGCATCTGAAATGAATACACAGTTCTCAGATGAAGAAATATGATGGCAAGTAAATACATGAAAAAAATTTTCATCATCATTAGTCATGAGAGAAATTCAAATTAAAACCACACTGAGATTCCATCTCACCCCAGAAAGAATGGCCAGGATAGAAAACACTACCAACAACAAGTGTTGGAGAGGCTGTGGGGAAAAAGGAACTCTTCTGCACTGTTGGTGGGAGTGTAGACTGGTGCAGCCACTGTGGAGGTCAGTCTGGAGATTCCTCAAAAAGCTGGGTTTGGAGGTCCCATTTGACTCAGCTATTCCACTTCTAGGCATATTCCCAGAAGATGTGAAAACATCATACCACAGTGATATATGTGCACCCATGTTTATAGCAGCACAATTTGTAATAGCCAGATCTTGGAAACAACCTAAGTGCCCATCAACTGAGGAATGGATAAAAAAGATGTGGCATTTTTATACAATAGAGTACTACTCAGCTATAAAGAATTATCACATTGAGACATTTATAAATAAATGGACACAACTTGCGACCATACTCATAAGCGAAATAAACCAGACTCACATGGGTAAATACCATATAGTCTCCCTAGTATGAGAGTTGGTAAGAGTATATAAGATTTTATGGTAAGCATGAGTCCCCATTTCATAGCTTTAAAGCCTTTCAATGTTTTCATTCATCAGTTGGAATGGTTTTATTCTGTTTGTTTGACTATATCATGCGTGATGGTATGAACAGCTGTTTTGAACAAAACAAAACATTATGACAGCTATTGCTGATTTAATATCATCCTTCTTAGAAGTCCTATCATGCTTCTATTGTTCTACTACCATTAGTTCTATCTATCACATTGTGTCTTACTGGGATTTGAATATGTGTGATAGTATAAACAAAATTTTTTTATTGAAAATGAGATATTATAGTACCCATTGATCATTCTCTATTATTTGGTTCAGAGTGCCTTGTAATTCTTTCACTCTTTGAATGTTTTTATACTATTTAGTTATGTTTGATATTATTGTATTTGAAACTATGTTCAACCATGGCAGAGAAAGAGATATTGTGATAGCTACTGTTAATGTCTGGTTGTCTTAATGTAAAGTACTGTGTTGCCTATGTTGTCCTGTTCTGATCTACTCTGTTCTTCCCTCTTTTGTTTTATTCTCTTTAAAACAAAAAAAGAAAGACAATGGTGATCACTACCAAAGTAAAGAGAAAGAGTACTACGAACAGCAAAAATAAGTAGTCCATTGGGGAAATTCAGTTTAAAAATAAAGACAAATCCAACCTGTAACCCCAAGATGGGGGAACACTCCCCATGTGACTGCCAGAATGTCTATATTATAGCGCAAAACAGTAAGGGTGCTCTTGATCTTTTACAAATCAAGATGCAAATAAGGAATGAATCCATTTAGATGTGACATAGGTATAAAAGACACAGAGAAAAACTGTCAGCCAGAGACAATTGATCCAGGGGTTTCTGTCACCCCAGTGCCTGAGAGGCTCCCCTGAGAGGTAACAGTGAAGGGATTATATTTCAATATAACCACAACTCACCAGTGAACTGTCCAGCAAGTGGGAAGCTCTGCAGGGACTATGTTGTGTAGTCACATTTGCTCTCCTTCACTTAAACAGTTAGAAAAATATAGAACAGGGTATATGTCCATTGAAAGTGATTAAATGTTTAAAATATTTGATGCTGAAAGGGTAAACTTCAGTTAAAAAAAATTAATCCCAAAGGTGCAGCAAAATAAAGTGTGACAACCTATATACTGGACTTCAAGGTGTTTCTATTAAACCATTCTAAAAACCTCAGGATATTTTTAAGTCTGTAACCTTGTCAGTACTATCAAGGACACATATTATTTTACTGAATGATCATGTGCTCCAATGTCCTAGCATTGGAGGGGAAGAGGGTTCTATTAATAATTATACCATAATGACAGTATAAGCTAGGACATCCAAGGCATTTGATTACCATAGAGTTAAATCATTATCCTCAGTTGGTCTTTATCTTTTTAGAACCAAGACATTTAAGTTTATCATATTAATTATAGGAAAAAATAGTAGTAAACATTAGTAAAAAGAAACTAAAAAGTAAAATATATAAAACAAAATAAGCTACCTATTATAATCTCTGAAATTGTACTTTCTAGAAATAATATCCATTAACAGGCTGCTTCTATGTGGGGAGAATATACTCCATAAATACTGCCATCCATGGTAAGATACATAGATAAGGGATGGTGAAAAGTAATAAATGTCTACCCCATGCATAGCATTCAGGTGGTGCTTACTCCTTTCCTGCACTCCTGAAGTATAGCACATGATCTAGTTCTAAACTACTCAATATAACACTGATTCCTGGTCACAATGGCAGTTCTAGTTGTTCACATGACTCTTTAAGGCATCTAGGAAAATGATTTTTTGCATGTATTGAAATTAAGAAGATCTAAGGTTTTGACCTGCACAGTCTGAAATGTGGCTACTACCCACATGTATCTACTGAGCCCTTGAAATGTAACTAGTACAAACTGAGACATGACATAGGTATGAAAGACATGATGGGCTTCCAAGATATACTGTGAAAAAGTAAACACATTTCACACTATGAAATATAAACTATCTCATGCAAAAAATTGTATATTGATTACAAGTTGAAGGGACAGTGCTTACGGTGAACATTATATTTTTACTGTCTAAGGTATTCAAACCCCTGATGAAGCAAGAGCTGATGGTAGTCCTACTACAGACTTTTCAGATAGGTGAAGCAATATTTACTTTGCTTTAAGCAAGTTGTGTTTGGCTTTCTAGTCCTAACTGATATACACGTAAAATCGTACTACATATGCAAGATACTGCTCTTGTCATTGAGTGAGTGATTGTAGACATCTGTCCATGACAATACCTTAGCAGTGTGACCAGATTTGCATGAAGCAGTCTATACGTGTAGAAACCAACCATTGCTTCTTGTTTACACTGTTGTGTAAGTTCAAGGTGTGGCATCTTCTTTCTTTCAAATTCTCCTTGCCAACGTTTGTTTTTATCTGAGGATCTGCATATACCTCACTTTCTGCCTGGATCACATTCCCATCTCTTTTCACTGCCCTGGCTCCCTCTCATTACTCAAGTCACAATCTAACTGCTACATCTTCAGTGCGGAGTTCCCTGACACTGGATTTAGAGTAGACCACACTTCCTGTTGTTTCTTGTAGCACCTCATGTTGCCTATATGACATGGACCAAAATATGTATTAATTCCTTTAGATGGATGGTTAGTATTTACCTTCTCCTTCCCTACTATACTATACACTGAATTACTGAGGAGCCCTATATTATGAAGTTCACCCTTTCAGCCCCAGTGCCTGTAGCAGTGCCTGACACATAGGAGGTGCTCAATAAACATCTACTGAGTGCCACTGGTGAGTGCTAATGACTGCAGAAAAAGGAGGAAGATCAAAGGAGGGTGATGTACTGTGGTAAGGAAACCCAGGCAAGTCAGTGTAACCAAGCCACTGATGAGTATTAACTCTGTCCTGCAAAGTCAAAAAGAAAAAATGGATGAGAATTGACAGATGAACAGCAGGTCTGAAATGCAAGGATATGAATGGTTAGTGGCTCCCTGGATTTTTCTCTAGTAAGTGATCAGAGATGAGAATGATAGTTCCTGTACTTCAAAAGCATTCCTGTGCTCCACACCACAAAAATTTTAGTTTTTTTTCTGTTACAACCTGGTGCTCAGGCTGATTCTTATAACCTGAATGCAAAACATGAAGGGCTGGGGTCCACTCTAGAAGTTCTCATCTGGTTCTGGTGAAAGGTGAGATTGCAGCCTCAGCTTTGTGGAATTTTTCAAGAGTCTGGATAAAATCTGCCCTGGTTGTATCTAAGTCAGCCACTCTGGGCTCCATAAAATATCTATAATACTTCGGTTTCCTCGTCCCATTCTTATCCTTACAGGAGATCTTTGCCACTACCCTGTTTGCATTACACTGAGTATTTTATATCTCAAAGGGAGAGAAATGGGTTCTTAACAAAAACCTTTAGGATCTATGTATTATAACCACTTAATTATTCCTCTGGAGGTGAAGCCTCATTTAAGGGAGAACATTTCTTCATTTTGTTTTAATGTGATATGCATTTTAATTCACTAATTTTATCACTGAAATTTTTGATTGCTACAAAAGAATTCATGCAGTGCATGTTATAAAGCAAAATAGAAAAATGACACCCTTGAATCAAGAGCCAATTTCACATCTAAAAGATTATCTTTGAAGTCCTCTGTGAGGACCTCCTTGATTTCATATCACTTTTGAAGAATACAAACCACTTTATTAATGGTTTCCAAAGACCTAGGCTTTGAGGGGCAGGAACCTTAAAGTTTAAAAGCGGGGTGCTGTCCGCCACACAGGTGCTGACAAGCCTCATGGGTGGAAAAGCTGCTATCTGTCTGAAGAGGAAGGACGATGCCTCGCGTATCTCTTCTGTGTCGCCTCCTTAACTCTCCTTCTTATAATTACCATACCTCTGTTCTCTACTGGAAATGCAGGAAATTCTACCCAGTAGGAAGCATATACAGAACTCTATGGTCCTGTCTCTTTCCTTTTTGATAGATGGTTTTCCCTATAGAATTTACCAGGTAATTTTTCTTTAAAAGAATCAAACATGCACATGAAAGTAAAATATATAGGTTATAGAACTGGATGCATTGACTCATTACAGAAAAACAGAAATTTTATAGCTGGAAATGATCTTAGATATAATAAAATCCAATCTATTTGCTTAAGAGCTGAGAAAGGCATAGGACTTGCCTAAGATCATTTAACTAAATACACATCTTCATTCTCCAAATAATTATTTTCCCCATTACTCAATTATCATTACTGACACATTTTCATTATTGACAATTCAATCAAAGTATTGATCATTTTACTTTAGTCTGAGACATTTGGCCTTGCCTACAGCATCAGTATTTTTGTTTGGCAATATTAACAAAAATTATTTTTGAAGGCCGGGGATTTAGCTCAGCAGTATAAGCACCTGCCTGGAAAGTGTGAGGTTGTGAGTTCAATCCCCTGTATCCAAAAATTATTTTTGAGCCATATGTAAAATGGGAACATATGCTTACCTAAATGCAAAACTCTTTGTTTTACTCACAACAGCATTTACTTTACCAGATAATTTCTGCCTCTTAAACTATGTCTGCTAAAACATGTAAATGAGTTGAATCTTTTAAACTATTTTTAAGTGGTAAGAGTGATAGTCATTAAGCTCTCAGTCATATTAGATTATCTTTAGGTTCTTATTATTCAATTAGTTAAACAAAACCCTGAAATATCCATCACATACCCAACACTCTTCCAGACATTCTTCATACATTTGCATCTCTTTCAAGGTAAAATATTTTAAATTTTCTATTTTCAAGAATTCTTGCTTTTCAGTCTGGGAGGCAGGGACCACGCAGGGGGACTTTCAGCCCATGGGCACTGGCCCGGGGAGAGTTTGAGACCAGCGTTCCCAGCGTTTGAGTTCCCATCCAGCTCCCTAGGACAGTGAACTGGGCTCTGGAGGTTTTGTGGGCCTCAGTGCACAATGCTGAGCTTCTATCTTTTAATCCAGGGAGCCAAGAACCTGAGAGGGAGCCAGGAGTGCTCAAGGTGAGTTCCAGTGCTCTGGCGCTGGCCTGGGGAGAATTTGAGACTAGTGCTCCCAGCAGTTGAGCTCCTGCCCAGCTCCCTAGGACACTGGACTGGGCTCAGGAGGTTTTGCAGTCCTGACTGGGCCAAGCTCAGTGACAGTCATTCAGTCCCAGGAGCTGAGGGAACAGGAGGTGATTTCCAACACACCCAGGGGAAGCTTTGGAACACCGCTTGAAGCAAGGAAATATAGGAAAATGACAAAACAAAAGACCAAAAGGCAATCTCAAACCTCCAGCCCATCCCAAGAAAGCCTAGGAGCCATGTACATAGAAGAAAATAGAAGCCACACACCTGAAATGGTATCAACTGAAATAAAGAAGTAACTTGGGAAAGCTATAGAGAAACTCAAATCAGAAATAATTTCCCAGGTAAAAGAAGAAATGATAGAAGTAGTGAAAGAAATAGTGAACACATCTAATGAAGACACAGTTAGAAAATTAGAGGAACAAAGCAGACAGATAAAATCCCTGAATGAACACTATAAGAAACAAACAGAACACATGAAGATTCAAAGAGATATACAGGAAATCAAAAATTCTATTGAATGTTGCCAAAACCACCTCACTGAAAGTGAAGTTAGAATTTCAGACCTCGAAGATAAGATCACAGCTACTGAACAGGAAAGGAAAGATCTTTTAAAAATAGCAAGGATTCAGGAAATAACAATTCAACAGCTGCAAGATGATGCAAAAAAAACCATAATATTAATAGGGATAAATAAAAAAGAGGGGGACAGCACAAATGTATCAAGAGGCTAGTTACAGAAGTAATAGCTGAAAATTTCCCAAACATGAGAATGGAAACTGACATATGGATTAGTGAAGCATATAGAACTCCAAATAGCCATAATCAAAATAAAACTACAGCCAGACATATAATGATCACCATCCCAGAAATCCAACATAAGAACAGAATACTTAAACCTGTTACAGAGAAAACACAGATCACCTATAAAGGAAAACCTATCAGAATCACAGCAGACTTCTCAACACAAACAATGAAGTCAAAAAGAGCATGGAGTGAAGTATTTCAGATCCTAAAGGAAATCAGCTTCCAACCCAGGCTGATGTACTCTGAAAAACTGTCCTTTAAAATGGATGGAGAAATAAGATACTTCCATGACAAAAAACAGCTGAAAAACTTCATGATGACCAAACCAACCCTACAAAGAATACTGAAAGACATTCTAGATATACATAGGAAAAAAACACTAAGCAAGGCAGACAATTAAACAGAATGGAAAGGTAAACATACAACAGTAGAAAGATAACATGTCAACAATAAATCAATATATAACAGTTACAACCATTAATGTAAATGGCTTCAATTCACCAATCAAAAGAAACAGACTGGCAGAATGCATCAAGAAACAACATCCAACCATATGCTGTCTACAAGAAACCCATCTAACCCAAAAGGAAACTCATGGACTGAAAGTCAAAG
>PVJX010012547.1:0-49969 GCA_004027295.1 Dolichotis patagonum
TGGCCTCTTCGTATTACCTTGTAGTGTGGTTTGAGTGCATATGGTGGAATCTTAATTCTTCAGTGCAGCGTGTTGAGAGGTGAGACCTAGTGAGAGATGCTTGGGTTATGGGAACAGCTTGCACAGATTAATGCCTTTCTTTGTTTTCTTTCTTTCTTTCTTTCTTTCTTTCTTTCTTTCTTTCTTTCTTTCTTTCTTTCTTTCTTCTTTCTTTCTTTCTTTCTTTCTTTCTTTCTTTCTTTCTCTCTCTCTCTTTCCCTTTCTTTCTTTCTTTCTTTCTTTCTTTCTTTCTTTCTTTCTTTCTTTCTTTCTTCTTTCTTTCTTTCTTTCCTGGAGGTACTGGCATTGAAACTACAGCCTTCTCGTTAAAGTACATCCCCAGCTCTGTATGTTTCATTTTGAGACAAAGTCTCACTGAGTTTCCCAAGTGAACTCATACTTGTGATCCTCTGGCGTCAGCTTCCTAAAGTGCTGGGCATAAACCAGTGCCACCAATCTTGGCTGAATTAATACCTTTCTTGCATGAATTGTCACTCTCATGAGACTGGGTTGCATGCCATGACAGCTGGTTGTTGTAAGGCAGGGCGGATGTCCTGGGTGCTCTTACTTCTTCTCTTATCATGTTTCCTTCTTTCCATCATGATTTGAAGCAGCATGTTGTTTTCATCAGATGCAGCTCTCCTAACTTAGACTTCCAGTTTTCAGGACCATGAAAATTAAAAGAAATAAATCTCCCTTTTCATAAATTATTTATCTCATGCATTTTGTTATAGCCGCAGACAGCAGAGTAAGACTATCTGTCAAACTGGATAGGTGAATCTATCAGTAAACCCAATTCCAAATTCATTAATTTAAAATGCGGACAAAATCTTCATTGCCCTTTTATGCCTAAAGAAGGTCACATTTGATCTTTGTGATTTACTCTGCTTTGTTACCATTTCAACAATAAGGGACCAAGTAATGTGGATTTATCAGAACCTGAACATGGCTCTATAATTCTTAAGGCCCAGTTCATAACAACATACTGGATCTGGAAAATCTTGTTTGCAGGTTCTTTCAACTTGCAAAGACTTAGATGAGCGGCTATACCGTCAGGCTCTCTCTCCTCTCCTCCTCTCTCTATTGCTCAGTATACATATATATGTGTGCATATATATATATATATATATATATATATATATATTTTCTTCTATAATTATTGAGAAGGCAGTTTAAATTGGACCTTGGGGGTTTTGTGGATTCAAACATGATCAGGACACACTTCCTGTATAGGTAGCTTACTTAGTCATGTTTTTGTTGCCGGGACAAAATACCTGATACCCATGATTTAAAGGGATAGAGGTTTACCTTGGCTCACAGTCTCAGTGGGTTCATCGGGTTCAGTCCCAATGGCTAGTTAGCTCCAAGTTAGAAGCGTGATGGGAGGGCCTGACAGAAGACAGCTGCTGACTTCATGTCAGTGAAGAAGCAGAGAGAGAGGACTGGGGAGGAAGAGATGACCTTCTGGGTCACAGCCTAAGTGACCTGATTCTCACCAAGCCCCAACAGCAAGTCAGCCATAGTGCGCCATGATCCTGTCACCTTCCACACGTGTGAGGATTTTGAAGGATATTCCAGATCTAAACCATAACACTAGGAAATCATAAGGAAAAATACCACAAAATTAAAGTGTTACATTACTACTTAGAGGTTGTTACAACATGTTTGTAGGGGTCCTTAACCCCAAGGTACCTGTCAATAAAATTCAGAAGGCCTGTGAAACTCAATGGGAAAAATATATTTTTAAGTTCACTACTTTCTATCTGAAATTTGTCATTCTTTTCCACTATGTAGATGAGGTGCCTATGACGCTGTTGCTAGTAGAAATCAGTTACGTTCTTATTGCGCTTGTACATATCTCAAAATAACACTCTCGTCATTCCTCCATCGTAAAATCACACATGGGGCCTTTTGTGGTCTAGAGGGTTATGTTCCCAGTAGCCTCCTGGGAGAGGATTTGGGAAGGGAGAGGTCTCAGAGGAAGCCCTGAGAATTGGCTGTAAGAAGGAAGTGGGGAAAGAGAGGGAGCCAGATAGAAACAGAGACCCAGAATCAAGGCAGGCACAGTGATGGAGGAAATGTAAAGCAGGCGGAGACTCACTAGTGAGACAGGAAACCAGTGACTGACTGCGTGTCTGTTTTCCCTCCCCTGCTCAGCTTGCTGTGGTTCCACATAAGACACATTAACCTCTTGGCACATCAGTCTCTATATTAGTTTCCAGGAGTATCTATATTAGTTTAAGGAGTATCCCAAAGGTGGCTTATGCAACAGATTTTCTTTTATAGTTTTGGAGGCAATAGTATTAGATAAAGTATGGACTAAAGTGATTTTTTTCTAAGGCTGTGAGGAAGCATCTGTCCTAGGCCTCTCTGTTCAGCTTGTGAGTGGCTGTCTGCTCCTGTGTGTCTGTTTTAAACATCTGTGTCTTTAATTTTTCCTCTTTATAAAGAATAACAGTTGTGAGAGTATAGCCCGTCCTAAAGTTCTTATTTTAACTTGATTGTCTCTGTAAAAGCCCTATATCACAATAAGGTCACATTCTGCAGGGCCAGTGGCTAAATATATGTTTTGGGGGAAATGCAATCTATCCGATAGCAGTTTCTTTATCTTAGAGTGGGAGCAATGATCTTAGTGCCCACCTCACAGAGTCACTGTGAAGGCTGAATGTGTAAAGTGCGCTCTGTGACTACGTGCTTGGCAAAATGCCTGGCAGCTACCCTTTCAATTAAAGGCAGTTATTTTCATTACTGTTATTACTAACAATGGTGAAGGAAGGAAGAAAGATGGGAAAGAGAATAGGAAAATAAAATAGGGAGATACAAGGCATATTTATGGCTCAGCTGAGCAAACCAGCAAGCTGAGGCATTAGTCTTCCTGGAAGGAAGAAGCATAATGTTTCAGAAACATGGCACTGGGTACACAGGGTACCCACTTCTTTTGGGGTGCTAATTCAGTGAAGGTGGAGGTACTGAGACCTTCTGGAGACCTAAAAGAATCAAAATAGCTTCTTCTGGCTCCAAACGTAGTAACAGTCCTTGCCCAGGCTATCAGCAGAAGAAGCAAGTGGTTCCTAAATCTTTAGGAATCTACTCTGCATGAAAACTGAGTGCTAGGAACTTGGACGCACAGTAAACAATGAGTCCAGGAAAGGAGAGAGCCTACATTTTTTTAAAATAAAATTTGGCTTTAAGTCTAAAATGAGGCCAATGGACCACTGGAAAAATTCTTGGAACCTCTAAACATATGAATAAATAGAAACTCTATTGCAAAAGCCACCACAACCAGAAAAGACCATGTGACATTTAGATACAGGGAAAATACAGCATTCCACAACTATGGAGTTCTGGCACTCATCCTAATACTGGGCATCAGGCTGCTCTAGGAGAGCCGGGGGACTCAGCTGCTCATAGCAGTGCTCTTAGTGCCTAGAATATGGCAAAGGCTTTCAATAAACACCTGATGATTAAATGCATAGTAAGCACCCAGTGAGATCCTTAGTATATAGATAGACATTGACTAGACCATACATAGACTTTGTTCCATATCCTCTGTGGCACCCTGTCTAGCAAGCCAAACTGCAACCCCAGCAGCAATAAGCCCAGAGCAGTAAGACTTGATCCAATACCCCCCCTTTTTAAAATAATCCAGCTTCCAACTCAGCATCAATCAGACAAAGCCAAATGCACTCTTTATACCAATCACAGGAGACTTCCTGTTCTAGTTAGCCACCCCCACCTTTCCAGTGCCAATGACTTCCCATTGAAGAGTGCCAAATGTGTCTCATTTTTTCATTACAAAGCTTTGTCACCTAACCCCCTCTGTCTTCAAATCTCTGCCAAGCTCTAATGACAGCAGCTGATGTTTAGAGCAAGCTTGGATGAAGTAGTCACCGTATGTTCTTACGTGGGTGATCTTCACTTCAGGAATGACTTCTATCTATCCACTTTCCATCTCCCTCATGTTCCTGAACACTTGTCTGCCCTGTCCCTCCTGAATTCACACAGTCTTCCAAGGTAGGTGACTTTACTTCCATTTTGTAGGTGAGGAAACTGAGGCCCAGAAAAGTGAAGTGAGTTTCAAAGATTAAAACCTAGACGTTTGACTCCTGAGTCCTGTGTCCTTCCCTGGGGTTGATGTAAATTCTTCATAGCTTGTTGCTTTTTGCAAAGAATTACAGGTTTCAGCCTTCTCCTGCTTCCTCTTATCTCTACAGTGACAACATAGAGAGACTTAATACAGCCACAGAATTTGTCCTTGAAGAATATTCTTGTTTTTTCCACCATTGCCATGTCTGACTAATGTTCCCAGATTGGGCAAATGCCCCTAAGCCCCTCTTCTCTGTAAAGAATTCTTTGCAAGTTGAGTGTCATCTCTGTGCTAGGAAATGTGTGGAGATATTTTAGCAAACCATGTTTTGCTTCTGGAAGCATCTTCTAGGACAAGCTGTATTGAAATTGATTTATTAAAAAATTAAAAAAAAAGAAATCAATTTATTTGGTTATTGCATTCATGATTTAAAATGCTTGTGGAGCACCAGTTTTATACCAGGCTCTTTCCTGGATGTAGGATATTTGAGGCTTGCAACAGATTGCCCACGGACCTCTTGCAATTACAATCCTTGATCTCAAACCAGACCTACTGAGCTAGAGCTTTTGCCATTGAGGTCTGAGGATCTGTGGTTCTAAAAAACAAGAATTTTTATAATCTGTAATTTTATAATGAGCAACCGTTGGCTTCAAACATAAACAGTCTAGTTGAGAAACCCGAGTTAATTTACTTACCTTCATCAAATGAGTGAGTAGAGTCTGGACTTGAATTTATTCTGCTTTGTCTGTTGTGTATATTCCATGGGTATCAGGTATACCAGGCTCTCCTCTGGCCTCTGAGTTTTTGCTCGTGTGGTTTTGGCCCTTGGGAATAGCCTTTCTTTCATGGGTTATTTGGTGAGTTCATATTTGTCTTTCATAATCCATCTCCAATAAACTTTTTCTAAGAATCCATCTCTGAGTATACTTTTCTTTCCCTATCCCTTCAAGGAATAAATTCTTATAGCTTCTCTGTTTGTATGGGTTTTTTTAAATGCACATAGTCTGATCTCATATTCTGCTAAGGTATGAAGGCTAATGTGTTGATCTGTTTCATGTTGTTATAACAGAATATCTGAGACTGGGTAATTTAGGAACTGAAGTTCATTTGATTTAAGACTGGTAAATCCAAAAGCATAGGAGTGGCATAGAGCAAGGGTTTTCTTGCTTGTAATCCCATGACAGCAAGTAGAAGGGTAGTAGAGCATGCTCATGAAAAGACTGAGTGTATAAGTTTGAATCTCTTATTCCTATATAAAGCTATTATCATATTCATATATATTCTTATATAAATATTACATTAATTCATCATGCAACCCTATTTCATGGTCTCCTGTAACTATCAAAGTCCCCACCTCCAAATACTATCAACATATGACTTTGGGGATTAAATTTCCAATACCTAAATTTTGGGGGACTCATTCAAACTGTGGCAATGAGAGATGTCCTATTCCTGGGTAAGATGTAAAACATTCTGCATTGCTTAGGAAGGAGGAAGTCAAAACTCAGTTCTGATTTTGTTACTCCCTTACCTTCACCAAAGATAGAAAGCATGCAGGGGCTGACTAGTTCCTGGTTCCTGCCTGAATAATCTAAAAGAAAAGAGACTGCTGAAGAGTTTGGGAGCAGTGGAAGAAGGTCCGTGCTCTAACCCAGCAGGTCAAAGATGTGTGCTGCTGGTGGACCAGATGTAGGCACATGAACAGCTGTGGAATTACCCCTAGACTCTGCCTTAGAGAGGCACTAGGAAGGTCACAAGGAGCTCATCAATAGCACCTGTGGTAGACCACAGGTGGGGTGTGGACAAGCAGATATAATGCACAGCAGGAAATGCACCGACTTCATCGAGGAAATTTCAGGAGCCATTGCTAGCAGTAGGGGCCTCCAAACAACTGTAAAAGCTGCTATTGAGAGTAAACACAAAGAACCTCAAGGTCGCAGTGGGACCAGATGGTAAGTTTATTGTTGACATTATCTACCTTCTTTTATGTCCTTTGATACCTGCCCCTGAGGGGCAGTGTTGGTGAGCTATGAGGAAGAATTACAGGGTATAGTAACTGTAACCAGACTTACCACTCCATAGTGCCAAACTGAAGTCTTCATTCACGTTTTCTCTTGTTTCACACGCAGATGAAGAAACTGAAGCTCAGCAGAATAAAATCACGTGTTCTGAGGCCAAAACAGCACACAGGTGACTGTACCTGAAACTCCACACCCCAGGGTTCTGGTTGCCATTGAGGGCACCAGCAGAATGTGCTGGTGCTGTCAAAAAATAAAATTACAAGTTTAGCATAATGATCTTAATTGCCTTTTGCTTGCTTTTCTCAAATGTGTGAAATGGACTGAGTGTGCTGATTAACAGAGCCCAGAAGTTTGGCTCTTTAGAAAGAGAAAGTCTGAAAAAAGCATAGACAACAAAAAGCAAATTGGTCATTTCAAAGCTACTTCCTTTGTAAAGGTGAAAGCTGAGAGGACTTCATTATGCTTGCTAAAACTGGCCAGTTTGGGAGTTTGGCTACTAGCTCTGATTTCTCCAGATAAACAGCTTGGTTTGGGCTCAGGGTGTGGAACATCAGCATGAGTTGTTCCATTCCGGTTTGGTCCGCTGGGCCTAGTAAGGGAGCTTGGCCTAAACCTACAGGCTCCCAACAGTGTTGACAAACAGGTTTTCAGTGCAGGACCCACAGACGCCAGTGATCCTTGCAGCACTTTTTGGGCCATGAATTTTTTAGAGCATTCAATAACTGCTATCATCCTCTCCTCTAGAGTAATGCTCACAACCATCCACACAATTTTGCACATATGTAAGACCTCCTTAGCTAGAGAGCTACAAGCAGATGCCTCCAAATTCATCCCCAATTCGGATTGTAGACTAATGAGCTGGGAGACTGAGCTAATCTCATTCACTCCCATTATTTTACTTAAACCTCACAAGGTAATTGAAGTGGTGGTGGCCATGGCTGGAATAGCTCTCCTGAGTTCATACAGTGACTCAGTGGTGAACCCCTGGCACTAGGCTACCTGTTTGATTTCAAAGACTTCTTCTAGGCATTTGGGAAGTCAGAAGGAGTGATATATAAGCCAGAGGAGATAATTCCAGAGGGTGTAGCAAGTAGGTCGGTTCATCTTTTTTATAGTTGGCTGACTGATGCCTGATGCCCCTAATGGCTCCTGGAATGCCATTTTTCTTCAGAAATGTTGCCACAGGATGGCAAATTACTACCAGAGGGTTTGTTTCATTTTGCTAAAAATCATTGCGCTTCTGAAAGGGCACTATTCCCTATTGAGAATGTCAATGAGGAACTTCCCAAGGGAAAGAGAAGCATCAGAGAATCAAACTCCAAAGAGTGAGCGTAGGGTGAAGAGGCAGGGTATAGGGGAAGTCATGAGCCTGCAGTATTACCTGTCCCGCTGAATGGGGGCAACCAAGTCCTCTCTCTCATTTCTGATTCTACACACTGTTGACCACTTTCTCTTTTCTTTCCTGCTAAATCGTCCTGGGCTACATAGTATCTGTTGAGTACCTCCTGTTAAGGACTTACTGTAATAATGATTATAGTTATCAATGATCACTACAATGAACTGGAAACTGTTTCCCACATTCTACATACATTATTTCCTTAAATCATTAAACAGATCTTTGAAGTAAGCGCTATTATTGCTCTCATTTACAGAGAAGGACAATGAGGGTCACAAGGTTTTAGAAAATTCTGCTAAGGCTATGGAGCTAGCAAATACAGCTTTGGAATTAATGAATTAATGAACACCCTTGCAAGAAATGATGTCAACACCCTTCTTCAGTTTAACAGATTGTCAAACCAAGGCTCAGAGAGGCAAGGGGAAAAGTCTTAGACTGCAAATGTGCTAAGAGGCAGAGCAAAACTAGAAACCATTTCCCTCACCCTCAAGTTCAGTATAGTTTCTCAGTTTCCCTCTATCTTTTTAATTTTCTCCCTCTGTCATCCCTTTCAGTACAGTGCTTTGAGCAGACAGTGATGCAGTCAGGATTAGGATTTGCCATTAAGCAGGAGTGTCTCTGGGTTTGAAGAGCCAGCATTTATAAGGAAGTACTGTCTTATCAGGGGAAGCAGTGTGCTTACTACTTTGCCATTTTGGGTGAGTCACATCCTCACTGAGTCTGACGTCAATCACAGGTAAAGAGAGGAGTCAAGTTTCCCTCCTGGAAAAGACGCCTAAGCTTAAAGGAGGTGATAATGTGTGTAACGTGCATTGGGCACTTGCACATAAATGCTCACTCTATGCTTCTCTTCTATCCCAGCCCTTGGCCATTGAATATAATTCCCGGACTCCAGGATTTCTGATAAACCACACAGAACTCCAGTGTCCAGATTCTCGACTTGAGCCAAAATCATTGAATGACTCAGCCTAAAGCAAACTAGAAGCAATGCGGAAACAGTGCCTTAGACGCCTTTGTCTGATTTGGTCCTTGACTGGATCATTCCAGAAACCCAGCAAGCACCAATTGGAGGGTAGTAGAGCAGAGAACCAGGGCATGGGATCCCAGGAGAAAGTTCTGCACAGCAAAATGTTTTCTTACTTACCTAGCATGACCTATTCGTTATACAATAGAGTTGGACCCTTTCCAAGAGGGTCTTTCCTTCTGCTCACATATTTTTCCTTTTGTTCCCAAGCAAATAGGATTTTTTTTTTACCTACAGGCACTTCAAGTGATCTCTCTGCAGCCTCCAAAGGTCTTTATCATCCCTCCATTCCTTACTCTTCATCCCACAGAAGTCTTCCTCATCTCACAGGTCTCTAGGTGCGTCTACGACCCTGGTCTCCTGCTGCAGACATGTACAGGGCTTCCTGTCATCCTGCTGGCTCTTTCCTACTGTACCCTGCTTTCCTCCCTAATTACGGTTGTGTCATCTAATAGCAGGGAGACACTCTGAGAAATCAAGAGACAAAGTAAACTCTGGATAACTGAGGCTGCTTTTGGTACAAAATGAATACTTCTTTATAAGAAGCACATTTTAAATATGATAAAAAGTATAATTTTGTAAACATACAAATCAACTAGTTTTTTTATCAAGTATTACACACTGCTCTAATTGCATATGCCATAATTACATTTTCTGTACTATATTTATTTTAATATAATGCAAGTATCTGTTCATAAAGAAAATATAAAAAACACTCTTCTTTTTGAAAAATAAAACAAAATTTCCTAACAAAACGATTAGACAATAACAATAGTTAATACACTGTGTATCAAAGCCTTAAAAGAATGGCCAAAATGATACTCAGAGTACTTTCACCCAAAGGCAGGTCAGTAGATTTGTTTAGACCAGCATCATCACCAACATTTGAAGAATGCACTGCAATGGCTCAAACGCCACTGGGTGACTGAGATGTTTCAGTTGCACTATAATCTTTGCAGTTGTCTTTTATTAGTGCATGTTTGTAGTACACATTGCTTACAGTCCTTGTGGGGGAATTGATATAGGTACACGAAACACTTTAATTCCTTTTCTTATCTCCCTTCCCTCCTCTCTTTCCTACTCCATCTTTTGATCTCCTTCCCATATAAGAAAGATCTACCTCTCTACTTTCAGTTATCTACCTTTTACTTCGCTTTTTATTTTAATTTGGACTCCTTATGTAAGAAACCATGTAAGAGAAACCATGAGATATTTAAGCTTGTGTGTCTGATCTATTTCACTTAACAGTATGGGAGCACGTGTCATAGCATCAACTGAAATATCATTATTCAGTGCCCCCCCTGTGCCTACTTATCAGTGTGATAATTTTGTGTAGAATTGTTTCCATTCCCTGAACTGTGAGATGATACTCACATTGCTGGTCTACAACAAGATAAGGAGATTGAGCCAGAATGTCAATTACTACAGTATTTACTTTGCGGAGTAGTGTGGCTATGGAGAACGCGTCAGCTGAACTAAATGCTATGCACAGTGATGTTGATGTGTGTGAGAGGACGAGCTACAGTTGGAGAATGAATGGCTGGGGCTGCACTTCAGGGAGAAGCTCCCTAGACCAAGGCATGGCATGGCTGTCATTAAGGGTACAGTCATTCCAGCAGTCTTGCCACCCAAATTCAAACCTCAGTTTTCTATTTCCTATGTGATTTTTGGCAAGACTGCTCAGCCTTGCTGTGCTCCAGTTTTCTCCTTATAAAAGAAGCAGAATCACTTTACCTTCTGGTAGGTTTATTTAGGGAGTATTAAATAAGTTATTAAGCGTGAAGTGCTTAGGACAGTTGCTGGCAGATAGCAAGTGCTTTGTAGGAGTTGGCTGTTATTGCTGGAAGCTCTTCAAGAGCAAGAGCAACAGGGGCTGGCCTGCCTGCTTAGTCCTAGTGGTGTCATTCAAGAAGTCAGTGAATGGACGAGCACGTGTCTGATTGAGATCTACCCAAGCACACACAGTTTCCAGTTTCAGATTTTTGCACTGCTTGACACAGATTCTTCAGGCACACAACCTAGAAACTCCAGCTTCTTTGGGTCACTCCATTTTCCTTACAGGAGATCGACTTCTTCAGTGAGGATAATATTAGTACCATAGGTTTGTTGAGATTGATGAATCAGTATATGTTAACAGACCTAGGTGTGCCTGGTACATAGTAAGGGCTCAGAGTTGCTAAAAGCATCTCTCTCATCTGAAATGCTTCAAAATGGAAGTGTTTCAGGTTTTTTATTTTTTCAGATTTTTGGAAATTTGCATAAGCATAATTAGATGTCTCGGGGGTGGGACCTTTGTTTAAACCAAAACAGTCAGTTATATTCCACGTCCTTATTTACACACCCTGAAAATAGACTTATACAATATTTTAAACATTTTTGAACATTTTAAAAAATTTTGAACATAAAACATGCTTTCATGGTATGGAATTTTCCACTTGTAACATCATGCTGATGTTCAAAACATTTGGATTTTGAATTTTTTTAAAATTAGGGATGCTCAGTTGATATGATTAATTCTTAAATTTTATTTTCAAAAGGAAACTTTGCAGACTTGCAGTTCCAAAATACAAATGTAAGCAACTTGTTCCCCTACACCTCAAAATCTTCAGGACAACACCAAATAAAATTACATAGATTTTTTGCTTGGATGCATAATGAGCACCAACTTTTATGTTTGGCATCATTTTATTTAATCTTCACAGCAGTCTTGAGAGGCAGGTAACACCATTAATTTCATGTTAGCAGGGAGCAGTCTTAGGCCCTATGAGGTTAAACGCTGCCCAAAAGTGTCATGGGGTCATTGTAGACTTATTCCCTCGCTGCTCATCTCAGCATCTCTCATTCTGGCTGCTTTTCATGTTTTTACCCATGCTACCCCTCTGCTAGACTTTCCATCTCCCCTTTATCTGGAAAACTAACATGTATTGTACAAATTCCAACCTAAGCATCATCTTGGCAAGGCTTCCTGGGTTTTCCTTTCCCAGCCCAAGTTTAATACTTCCTTATGTGGGCTTCTGGAGCCCTTGGTATGTTCTTCTATTGTTGTAAGTATGACACCATATTCTAGCCATGGATTTTCTGGTTTGAGACTTCCTCTGGGACACAGACTATGTCCTGTGTTCCTTTGTGGTCCTTAGCACCAAGCACAGTGGCAGTTCTGATGAATCAGTTGATTGATTTGTCCTCCTGTTATGGTTTATATCTAGATGTCCCACAAGTGCCTTATGTGCTCATAGGTGGGGCCTTTGGAAGGTGACTGGATCACAGTGGTATGCAACTGATCAGTGGGTGAATTTATAGCTAAATGTCATGTTGGGGGGTGGAACCTGGTCAGAGGAGGTGGGTCACTTGCAGCATGGCCTGGAAAGGTACATTCTCCCTCGTCCTCCCTTGAATGCTTTCTGCTCTATGCCATTTCATGAGCAAACTTCCTTTGCAGTGTGCCTCTGCCATGCTGCCCTGCCTGGGAGCCAGCTGTCTATGGACTGAAACCTCTATAAACTCTGATCTGAAAAAAACCTCTCCTCTTTACCACTGTGGGTGCCCACAGTGTGTATCAGTGATAAGAAGGTAACTAAGAGAGTTCCCCACATCTAAACAAGAGTCAGAGGATTCATATGATGATGGCACCATCACTTAACACCTGAAAGAAAAGACCAACCTAAGTTTACCTTTTTTCCTTTTTAAAGTACATGTTTGTTGTATATGCAATTAGAATCATCTTGGGGAGTGGGTACATGTACATAATACAACTTGATTCTTTTTTAATATTCTTCCTTCCCATGTCCCTCCCTCCCTCCTCTGAGTCCCTTTCCCCTACTTTCATTCTTGTTGATATTATTAAACTTATCTATGTTGATGACATGTAATGTTTACATTCATGTGGGATTTTTTCTTTTATTAGTATATATTTGCAGTACATGGTGTTTACTTTCATCTTGGAGAGTGAGTACATGTACATAATACAGGTTTTTTAGTATCCTTTCCCTTCCCACCCATCTTCCTCCTTTTACCTCTAAACAGAGTACAATTCATAATACCTAAATCCTAGAAGTAGCCAGTGTACCCATCAACAGATGAATGATTACAGAAAAGTTAATATCTACACATAATGGAATAGTACTCAGCTATAATGATTAATGTGAGAGATCTGTGGGAAAATGGATACATCTAGAAAATATACTGTTGAGTGAAATAAAGTAGTCACACAAATTTAAATACCATATGGTATCTCTCATTTGAGTAAGGCAAAGTACAAATGAAGAGAATAATAAAGAGTGGATGAAAGGAAACAAAGAAACAGATTTTTGACAAATGGGAAAGAGGAGAGGGGAGGGGAAGAGAGAAGGGTGGATTAGAATTAAGGTATGCCATGTACAGGAACCTAATGACCTCAGCGGATGTAAACAAGATGTCATAAACAGGAAGTAAGAGAATGACAAGAATGCATCTTCTTATAGTAAGTGACAGACAGGCCGATCAGGCAGCCTCTCACTCTACTGATTCTATACAAGGCTTTGGGGAGCTGGGAGTTCAGAGAGTGATGAACTTTTAGCTGACAAATGAGGTTGATGTCATTTGTAAAAGTGTAGTCATGTGAGTTTGGGTGAGCAGTGGTGTTCAAATGCAGTGTTTTCTGCAGGCAGTTTCTTTCTGTTTGCCTGACTTTCAGGAGTAGGAGGCTGATACAGACTAGCTAACTTGTAAAAGCAGCTCCTCTGAGGCAAGTTGTTAGTGATCAATTTCAGGAGTTTAAAATCTGCTCTTATGTCTACTTGTTACCATGACTGCAGAACAATCTGTCTGTAAATTTGTAGAAACTTAGTTTTTATTCTCAGAAAGAATATTTGTGGTCCAATATGTAATATTAGTATTTTCAATTAATACAAATAGCTTCCATGAAGGACTTTGAGTTCCTCAAAGTCATACAAAATGCATAAGTGAACTGTTTTATCAACACAGTAATTAACTCTGATATGAGAATTCATGTTCAATGCTTCCAAGAAGTTCTATTCTCATGTTTTCCAAAGTTATTTACTTATTAGAATTAACCTCCAAGTGTTATTTATAGCTTTGAAAAATGATTCGGTGTAGTCGGCAGACCATGTATAGAAACACAGAATGCCTGGATTATTTATTTTTGGGGAGATACCCATAGTACTTTGCTTTTTAAAATAAATGAACAGCTATTTTAAAAGCCTCTTAGATTTGTATACAAAATATTACTCCAGAAAGATATATGCAATTTTTATTTGCAATAGAGTCAGTCTACCCAAACCCACAGGCTGGGAAAACTTTTGCAAATCCCACAGGGTTAGGTTTATGTGGGGAGGAAGGAGGCAGGAAGAGCCTTGTGATTAATGACAGCCTGTGTGACCAGGAGGCCGCATGCAGCTCTCCTGGGCCACTACTCTCACCAGTGGCTCAGCAGGAAAAGGACTGGGTGTTCTGGGACCACATTCATGGTATTTTTCCTGGCTGTCCTGTGATCTCACAGTGCTAATTTTTACAGGCAGCACCATATGTTTAACAGAGCCAGTTGTCTAGGTCACTACTGTACTTCACGGGCCTGAACACAATCCTCAGCTCCTCATTCCTCTTGCTCAGTGTCTCTGAAGCACCTGACTCAGTCCTTCCCCAGCGTTCCTCCTCCAGATTCCAGGACCAGGTTTTCTCCCTCTTTCCTTTCCTTTTCTTTTCTCTTTTCTTTTCTTTCCTTTTCTTTTCTTTTTCTTTTCTTTTCTTTTTTTGGCTTCTGTCTCCTTCCCTCAAACTGTCTAAGTCAGAGGTTCACACAGCTCTGTTACGGGTACTTTCTGTTTCACGCACACTCTCTCTCTGTTAATGACTCTGTTTCGTAGATCTTGTCACCATTTGTCCTTAAACAAAGACCTTCAGTAGCTCCCCCATGTGGATGTCTAATGGGTATCTCAGAGGCAACATTGCCGAAATGGACCCCTGGTTTCTTCTGCCGGTTGCCTACATTCTTCTCCCAAGCAAAATCTATGTCTCATCCATCTTTCCCACTCGTCAATCATTTAGGTAAAAAAAACAAAAGCAAAAAACAAACAAAACAAAACAGCAAAAACCCCAAAACAAATAAACCAACCCCCTCAAAAACCACCACCACCAACAAAACCCCAACAGTCATTGCATTTTCCCTGAACCCCCACATCCAACTCATCAACAAGTTTAGCTGTCCTTCTCCAACGCACATCTCAACCACCCACCTATCTCTTCCAATATCTCCATCAACACCACCACCTCTCCTTTCTTGACTTTTGCAGTTATTTTTCCTCTGAGTATCCTACTTTTGCTCGTGTCTTTGGTTTTTCCTATACACTGATGGTATACTCTTGGGAGCCTCAGGATAACTATTCTTTGTATTGGAGTAAAATCCAAACCTTTGTACTGGAATAAAACACAAAAGCTACATGATCTACTGTTGTCTAGCCTCTGCCTGTGTCTCCAGTCTTTTCTAATGTCATTGTCTCCATGCTCATTACATTCCAGATGTGTGGACTATTTTTTTAATATTTCCCAAACATATTATTCTTTCTCCTTTCAAGGATTGGATTTTGGCTTCACTATCTGCCTCAGGTATGCTTATCTCAGATCTTTATACAACTTTGCTTTTTTCATCCAGGTCTCATTTCAAACTTTTCCCCTTCTAAGCAAGTTTTTCCTAACTACTTGGTCTACAGTGGCTGAGTCTCTGTCATATTGCTCTGTTTTATTTTCACATCATCTACTGCACTTATCAGCACCTAATATTTATCATTGATTTATTGGTCCACTGATTGGCTCGCCCTACTTGAATGTCAGCTATAGAGACCCAAGGCTTAATGCTCTTGTATATTACAATAATGTATAGAACTGAATTCACAGAAGACAATGGATAATCCTGGTTGAATAGACTGGAATTATAGCATTGTGGTTTTGCTATTTGTTTTCGAAAATTTTCTGCATTGAGCTTTTATTATTTTATAATAATAGAATAAAATTTCAAATTCATCAAAAGAGATGAAGGGAGACAGGTTCATTGACCAAATCCTTGAAGTCCAGATCAAGTTTACAGAATGAAATGTTATTTTAGAATGACCACACTTAGCAGCACCTTAATGAAGGTATAAACAGACCATTTCAACTAAAGGAAAAAGCCCTGCACTCAGTCTTTAAATTTTTCTCCTTATCTGATTCAATCTTTACAGTTTTTAGAGGGAGTAAAATTGCACACCCATTTACACACCTACTCTATCTCCTACTACTCACCACCATTTTACTAATGAGTATAAGGTCCAGAAAGCTCAGATCACTTTTTAAAAACTGTATGGTTCACATATGGCAGAAGGAAGTGATAAACTTGCATCTCTCCACAAGGGTTTAATTATTGATTTTGTCTCTCTAATTCTTAATGGAATATGCAAAATCTGTGTTACATAATTTTTCAAGTATTAACCATCACAGCATTGCTAGGAGCAAGGAGTTGCTAATCCTTACCCCTTTATCCTCATCAGTTACAGATGAGAAAGCTGATGTCCTGCATGGTAAGCACAGTTTCTCAAGGTCACCCAGGGGTACATGACAGAACTAGAACTGAATACTACCCTGCTGCTTCATCTGTTGCCTTGATCCCCTGAGTGAGCAGAGAGGCTGGGGGAGGGGCTGAGTCCCATGCAGGGTTATAGCTAATTCAGCAGAATTTCCTATATTGATTTATCACTTCCAGTGCTTATGCCTCCCAAACTCATCACTTGGGAAGACACAGGGGAAAAGGGGAAGAAGATCTCCCTATATCTACTCATCATATATGAGGAGTTTTACTTCTCTACAAATTTTAGAAAAATTAGCAACAAGCTTGAAATTCTTTCATACAGCAACTAGACTAGTTTTATCAAAAAGAAGTGGAAGCTTAAAAGGTCAGTCTCATAGAAGAGGAGAGTAGAAGAGTGGCCACTAGAAGTTAGAAAATGTGGTAGAAGAAAGGAAGAGGAGGTCCAGATAATGGGTATAAAATACAGGAAAAGCAAGTTGTAGTGTTGCACAGGAAGTTTATTGTGTTTCTAAAAAGAACTAGAAGAGAGGAATTTGAAGGTTCTCAACAGAAAGACATGATCAGTGTTTAAGGAGTTGGAAATGGTGATTGCCTTGATCTGATCACTATGCATTGCATAACTATATTGAGTTATCACACTGTAGCCCATAAATGTGTGCAATTATTATGTGTCAGTTATTTTAAAAGCTTTGATGAGATTCTACCCCTTAGAGAAAGAGGTAAAATTCAGAGGAAAAAACAAAAAAAGAAAGAAATGAGGGGGCCGGGGATTTAGCCTAGTGACAGAAGTGCCTGCCTGGCAAGCGTAAGGTCATGAGTTCGATCCCTGGTACCAAAAAACAAAAAGAAAGAGAAATGAGGCTAAGCATGGGGAGGGGAAGGTGCTCAGAAGACCCTGTTGTCAGAAATACTGAACAGAGAAGTTGGAGGTCTTCTACCACGTGATGTGTGATATAAAATCCACCTGGCCATCTGTGGATTCTTCAGTGAAATGCACACAGCTCACTACTACTTTGGAGAAACAGACAAATGCACAGCAGGGCTCAGTCCTATGTCAAATTTGCTCAGGTTGACAATAAAAATTGCCTGAACTTGCACTAACACAGGGCTACTTCTACTATTGTTCATCTTCTTGGCACATTTACACAGGAAATATGATGATTTGTATCATAGGAGCATAGAGATGAGCTGATTCATAACCCTCTGAGGTCATGCTGTAGGAGTCTTCTCCCAGATCTGAGTCCTATCCTGGAGCATTTCAGTTTCCAAAATGCCTGATGCAGCTATCTTGGAGTTTTCCAGATCCCATTCTCTGTGGATATAGAGGTTTCTACACAGCCTGCTGCTGGGTGCCCTCTCTTTTGGTAAGTGCCTTCCTGTCACACCTGGTGGCTGTGGGTGTCTGTGGGCTGTGGGCCACCCACAGCCACCAGGCACAGTGTTTTCCAGCTATGGTGGCAATACATCCATGCAAGCTCTTGTATTTTAGGGCTTCAGCCAAATGGAAGGAACCCCTTTTCTGAGCTCACTCTCTTTCAGGGATTCATTCAGTTGAAGCAGCATAGAAGGTTCTGAACTCTGTTAACCCATACCATTCCCGATCAACTCATCTTGCTTTCAAATTTCTTTGAAGACAAAGTTACAACAAAAACCCTAAGGTGGCAGAGCCTACTTAGATAAGGAGATGGATACTAGGGTGCTCCCCACTTCTAGCTGCAATTCACAACTAACCTGGAAAATATAATGATATAAATTTTGAAAGAGAGGAATCCTTTGATATCATTTTTGATTTCTGCTAGAACAAAAGTGGAGTAATTATGACATCAAACCTCTTTCTCCTATTGGGACACTGGGCTTTCTGTACTTTTAAGATACATAAGATAGGTTCTGTTGCCTGGGGGTAGAAATGGACTTATTTACTCATTGTTCATTCCACAAACATGTACTGAACACTCATTGTGTGGAAGGCACTTCACTATTCTTGATATCATTTTTTTTTTGTCTTTGACTATAAAGACTATCTTCTGTCATCTCAGAATGGATCTGCTCCTCATTTATCAGGCCTGCCCAGGTGTGTGTTCAGCACACTTGTAGATGCAGTCTGATTTATCTTCCAGGAGTCTCTCCATCTCTTTCCTCGATTAGATCGCCAGCCCTGGGGCCATAGCATCTCTTCTCTATACTGCAACCTGTGCTTCTGACTCTCTACACTTATCTAGGACTCCCACTTGCTGAATTAGCTACAGGCAGACATGAAAGAGCTCAGGATTTCTGTACTTTATCAAAGTGATTCCTGTCCTCTGTGCTCCTTTGGAAAGTTCTTCTGAGCTAATCACCTTAGGGGAGATCACTGAACTTTCATTTCACATCTGGGCAAACAACGACTTTACAAACTGCCTAACATGACAGTCTCCAGGGTTTCTTCCATCAAATGCACTGTAACTGCCTGCCTTTTATTATCTTCCGCACACTGGAGCTTCTCAGTGGTCACTGCAGGAAACAAACGAAATCCCTGCAAAATTCACTCAGTTAACAGTTATTTCAGGAAAATCGAGTCCTTTCTGCTTGCCAAGTTTAGAATATCAGTCACTCAGCAGAAATGAGCCATTTGCTTCTTCTCTCTCTCTCACTGACATGCAGAACTGGAAAACAGGCTGCCCTGAAGGCCCACAGGCCACTTTAAATTATGTTGTGCCCTGTTTGTTGAATTATGAAACTGGGTACAATACCATTATGGATCAATTAATGACTCAGCAGCAGAGGACATATAGAAGACCTGCCACTGAAATGACAGTGGCTCATGTTTACTTCACTGCTTATAAAATGACTGTCATTTCTCTTGCTAAAATTAATTCATCTGCATACCACCATTAGCCTTTTACCCTTTTATCTGTAGACAATTTAGCTGCGGACACTAAGCCATAGTTTTGCTAAATCTATTTTATTTACTCTCTTAATTGACTCTTTTGGAAACAAAGTGTTTATTTACAATGAAAATTTTATGTCTACATCCAAAATAAAAGTGCAGCACCATTGGCTATAAGTAGACGATAGCTGTAAGAATAAATATAGTGGAAACAAAATAATGCCAGCAGATTCTAGCCATAGAGTAGTCACCACCAACTCCACAAATAATTTTCCAGTTAATAGGTGCTGAAGACTTACAAAGCAGCTCTTAGGATCTTTCTGGAAGGAATCTTAGTAACTTATATGTCTGAAAAAATCTGAAGTTAAGTAGAATGTGTACAGAGATTGAGGGAAAGCGTGTAGGTGTCTCCACGGCATATAATGGGACTGTGTGCATATGGTGCCTGTCATGAATCTGGATGGGAAGCCATCTGTTTTTAATCTTATTAAAAAGAACATCAGCAAATGTTAAAGGAGGTTAAAGACACTGGCACCATATGGACACATTCTTAAAGTGATCAGAAAGTTTGCTAATACTACATCTGGTTCCATCTAAAATCAGATCTCCCCCATGAATATTCTGCAGCATGCATACTGGGAAATACTTCCCATGTCCATTTGAACCTCAGGAAAATGCTGAAGAGCTACAATTCCATCTTAAGAGGAAGATGTTGAGGTATGTGAAGAGATATATTTGCAACTGCAGACAAAAGAGGAGCTAAATATTAGATTTTATCTGCCATGCCTTTCATAGTTGACCAGAAGGCCTAACCCTGATTTCTGTCCAGTTTCTATTCCACCTCCAAGGAAACTCTGATGTCTTTAGAGATGTTCTTAAAGGTGGACAGGACCTTCTTATATGAAGGGTGAGATGCACACTTCGTAGACAGGTCTAAGCTAGGGATATCTCCTCTGGTCAGAGGGTCAACCTACTAGTAAACAATAATTAGTAAACTATCTGTAAAAGACCTAGAGGACTGCATCTAGTTTATAGCATCTTACTTCCAGCTGGAAATGCCAGCAACAAATAAAAGTTGGCCTTTTTGGTAGGTCTCTGTTGCAGTCTCTTGGCTTCTTTCCTTTCCCACAACCTTCCCTCCAGATGTCCTGCATCTATGCCCTCCTCTCTCATCTCTCTGTAGTGGAAATTCCTACAGCTCCTCTCACTCTAGCTTAAGTGTATTCATGCCTCAAAGACTCAATTAAACAACTTTTTCACAAGGCCTTTCCAGACTTTGTAGTGATTATTAATATTTTCTCTCTCTTTTGCTCCCATAATACTGCATATGTACTTGCTGATACACATTTTTCTCTGAAAATCAGATCAGTTCTTATATGAATTTTTGCTCCAAAAGATACAACAGGGCCTATTTTCAGGGAATGTCTTATTTTTTCATGTACAACAATCTACATTCATTCATGTTTGAAAATCTACATTTATTTATATATGAAGTCTATGTTTTTACAAATAGTCATGTCATATTCTTCTATAACATTGTTATAACTCTTCAAATGGAAGATTCTGCCCTGTATTTGTTATGATTCCATTTCCCTCAGAATCATTAGCCCCAGTCTCCCATGTCCAGCACTAGAGCTCCTCTTAAGTGAAACACTTCTTGTCCATGTAGCCTGTTCTGACAGTACAGCTGTCAGTGATTCTGTCCCATGAATTTTTCATCCAAGTTACAACCTCTTGCAAGCTAGGCTTCACAGGATTTCCATTAAATCCAGTGTTGATCAAACATTTACAAGACAGGAGTGGCAATAAAAATGATGACAGTTAAGAACGATGGTCCACACAAGAGCAATGTAAAATGGTGGGTACCAAAATTCAGAAAAGGTTTCTTTACTTCACACAAGTGTATTAAGTGCATCTGTTACTAGACCACTATGAAGATTCATATTAGACAAAACCACATCTGTTGGCAGGTGTGCATATTATTTGTATCCCCCGTCTATATTCCAATTGGTGATTTGGCAAGGAGTCTCAAGTTCATGTTTATGTAGGCATTCAGCTCTTGTCTGAAGATGTCTACTTGGGTATTTAAAAGTACTTAATTAAAATCTATATTCTCATTTAAGTATTAAAGTCAGTTCTGTTCATTAATATGTAATTATGTATTAATATTATTATATAACTTATGTATTAATATTATTATTAGTTCAATATGATCATTGTTGCAATGGATATACTAAATGTATCCATCTGGCTTATATTATGACTATCTTGAAAGATCATGTTAGGGATTATTTTCTAGTTAGGTTTTGTTCTGGGGAAATATGGTAACACCCATCACTTTAGACTCCAAGACACAGCAAAAGACTTAATAGGAAGAAGGTGCCACATGCACCTGTCCACATTTATACACTTCTTAATTCTGTGTTGTAACCATTTACTGGCAACTCCATCACCAAATCTATAAACTACTGTAATTCAAAAGCGGCACATAATTTTATTTGTTTCAAATGAGCTACAGTTCCTGGGTAGTGTCATCATTTGCTTATGTTGCATAAATAGTTATTAAATTGAATTAAACCTGATAGCTACACTTCCTTGTCTGTGGACATTTAAAAATAGTTTTTACTACTGTGATTTAATTCATTTCAGTTCAATTTATTTCCCAGACCAAGCCCCTTTTATATACCAGACATCATTCCAGTTGTGAAATATAAAAGAAGCCCATCAATTTTAGTCCTTGAGGAACTCATAAGCAAGTGAGGAACACAGGCATTTAAGTAAAACAGTGTTTTTGACATAGATTAAAATAGATATAGAGATCAGGTACAAAGAGTGCACAGAAAATTAGTGGCTGTTTTTTATAGGAGAACAGAAAAAAAAAACACTAAGCTTTGAACTGAAATTTGAAGATGACCAAGTATTCACCCAGCTTTCAGACTTGGTTAGGAGCCTTTCTAAGGTAGAGAGAAAAAAACAGAGTAAAACTGTATGGACTTTTAAAATAGAGCCTCAACTCCTTCAGGTTCCAAATGGAGACACTGTATTTTTCATTCAAAGGTGTTTACTAAATGTTTGCAAAATCTGTACTTCCATTCTATATAGCCTCAGCCATGAAAAAAACCAGGTAAGGTATCAGCATTTATAGAATGAGCACTCAAGAAGTGCACATACCAACAAAACCACATACCAATCAACTAAAAATTCAAATCTTAATGTGCTGCATTATGAAGAACACAGGGTATGGGATAGAAGCTGAAGGGTGAGGAAAGTAGCATTGGGTTAGGAAGTGTCCTGAAGTCTTGACCTTGGAGTTTATGCCCAATGGCAGGAAAGATTTTGCTTTGTAAGTTCTAGCTTGAAAGAGACTTGCAAAGCCTCTGAGGAGCAGCTGAGTCTGGGATGAGTCTATGACATAAAAAGCACCTCCATGACTGTGTGGAGTGAAGTTAGAGGCAAGAGATGATGTTGGTATGCAGTTCAGTGGCTGAAGCTGTGAAGTCACTCTGTCTAGGCCATGTTCAGGAGTTTGGATTGTAATTCAAAGGCAATGAAAAACCAATATTTTTTCTTGTAATATCTTTCAGAAAGTTTAATACTGTTTTATTAGTGAAAGCCTGATTTGTTCGCTAAAGACTTATGTAATCTCAAGCATTCTTCTAAAACCTTCATGCCCAGTATGTATCACTCTGCTTAAGAGTCATCACCGAGTCTGAATTCCTTCATGCCACTCAATTTCAAGGTGGTGAAAAGAGAGAAAAATGGATCTAATTATTTTTAAAATGAACATTTTTTTTTTTTTTTTTGGTGCTGGGGATCAAACTCATGACCTCACACTTGCCAAGCAGGCGCTTACACCACTGAGCTAAATCCCTGGCAAAAATGAGCATTTTTTACTTATCACTGTTGATACTGTTTTTTTAAAAAAAATTTTATTTAGAGAAAAAAAGCAACACAGAAAAAGGGTAGAAATAATACAGAATTTCAAAAAAACAGTAAGAGATCACTAGTTGATAAATTACATACTGTCATCTTAGAAGTAGTTGCTCAAGTCACAAAATCAAACCATAAAAAGTGGATAATTAAACAATGACAGTACAAACCATTCTGTCTGATGAACTAACAAAAACTTAGTAGTTTGGTTATTTGTCTTGCACACTTAAACACACATACAGTTATATCCTTTAGAGCACTTTCCTTCCCTTTCATTATCTCAGTATCTATTATACATTTTGGATCTTATTACTCTTTCAGTTTTTTATTATTACATTTTATACTAGAGAGACAATGTTATATTTACAAATGTGAGTCTGATTTATTTCACTTATGAGTATAGACTCGAATTGCCTCCATTTACCTATAAAAGCCTCAAGATCATCCTTTTTATAGCTGAGTAATAGTCCAATGTATAAAAATACCACATCTTTTTCATCCATTTTGCAGTTGATGGGTACTTGGGTTGTTTCCAAGATTTAGGTATTACAAATTGTGCTGCTGTGAACATGGGTGCACATATATCACTGAGATATGACCTTTTCAATTTTTCTGGGAAAATACCCAGGAGAGGAATAGCTGGATAAAATGGAACTTCCAGTCCTAGTCATTTGAGGGTTCTCCACACTGATTTCCACAGTGGTTACACCAGTTTGCACTCCCACCAACAGTGGAGCAGTTTTCCTTTTTCCCCACAGTCTCACTAACATTTGTTATCAGTTGATTTCTTGATAGCAGCCATTCTTTCCAGAGAGAGATGAAATCTTAATGCTGTTTTAATTTGCATTTCTCAAATCACCAATTAATGTGAGTACCATTTATAACTTGCCTGCTCATTCTTTAGAGCATAATTATTCTGTGACCAGATGCTCTTGGAATATATTTCAGTGAGAAATTAGACTTTTTGGGTTGAGTGTTACTAAGACTTCATGTTGCTAAATATTTGAGTCCTAGGGCTAAGTTGCCAGGCAGGCTGGGAATGGGTCATGGTAAAGGACTTTTATGTTCACCTCAAATAATTGAATAAATTGAAGATTTGGGGCTCTAGTAATCTTGAATTCAGATCCTAAATTTGTCATTTACTAGCTATGTGACTCTGAGAAATGTATTTATGTCCCTACATTTCCTATATTTTTAATATATGTTAAGCCTAGCAGAGTGTCTGACCTGTACTGGGTACTGAGTAAGTGTTATTTATATCTTGCTCATTTTCCTTTTTCTGTACTTACTGGAATAAAATACAATGCTCTATTTTTATGTAGGCTAGAGCAAATCATTGTGTATATGGATTCTGAATGCTTGTTTTTTCTCAAAATAAAAACCACTTTTAAGAAGATTTTAATAGGCAGATGTAATTGCTACATGTGGTTAACTTTAAATTTAGTGGGAAAATCATCACTCCAAAAGAATAGCCCATTTATTTTGCCATTGGGTATATACATATCCTTATAATGACAATTATAACATAGTAAATTTATTATTAATTTGTCATATGCTGAACATTTCACGGACATCATCATGTTTAATCACTGTGATGCTTTATGTCTAGATATTCTCCTAAAGCCTCATGCTCTCACAGATGGGGGTTTGTGGAGGTATTTTTGGATAAATGTGAGTTGGGAAGTGAAGCCTGGTTGTAGGAAACGGGTCACTGGGACGTGACCTGGAAGGCTATCTCCCTCCTGCCTCTCTTGATCTTTCTCTCTACTTTCTGCCTTCCCTGCCAGGAGTAATTCTTCTCTGTCATCCTCTTCTGCCATACTGTTCTGTCTTGGAGCTGGCAGGTGATGGACTGAAATCTGAAACCTCTACAAATTGAGAGCCAAAATAAACCTTTGCTGCTGAGAGTTGTAGGTGTTATTATGTCTCAGTGACGAGATAGTACTCAGGACAATCACTGCCACTTTTAGAGGCAGGAGTCCTGCCTATTTTACAGATGAGGCAACTGAGGATTAGACAAAAGAAGTGAACTGTCCAAAACCTCAAAGATAGGACTCAATTCAGATCCCTCCCTCCTCAATATTCTTATTTTCACTCTTGAAGGACTAGTGAATACACAATCACAATGTTCTAGAGATAGCCATATCCAAAAGGTCTTTACTGGACACACAGATTCAATCAAATACTTAATAATTGATTAATAAATATTGGCCAATTACATAATAAGCATGCTGAAACTGATGCCAAGTCACCATATGAAAGCTAAACCATTTATGCATACTAGAACACTGTTAGCTTTATTAAAAATTTTTCTTTTTCTTTTGTAACCATCTGTGCAATTCTGTTCCATTGTTTTGGTAGAGACTGTGCTTATAAATTCACCAACAATACCATCTTTGGGTAGATCTAAATATCTTTCAAATACTGAGAATGCTGCTTAGAAGCAAGACTGTCAATAGTCACTGTCGCTCATCTCCTTTTTGTCCTTTTCCATCTCCTCCTTTTATAAGAATCAGATGAATGTCATAAAATATTTTAATTTCTCACAGCTGTGGTTCTGATTAAGTGAGTCCAGCCAAATAAAAAGTGTGCAAATGAGTTAGTACGCTTTGGCCCTATGGTCAAATGCTCAGAGACATCTGACCTATTGGATTAGTTTCTCCAATGCTTTTATCAGTTGACTTCTGGATCCCAATTCCCTTATTTCCAGAGCTGAGGTGAACACCCTTGTTGCGGACAGAAATCACAGCCTGACTGACAAGCAGTCAGTCATCACAAATGACTACAGGAAAGTCAGAAATTGATTCCAAACCTTGGACCAATTTTGTCTTTTCTGGCATTGAAGGATATGAGTCTGCAGCACAAATTTATTGCATCTCCATATTTTGGGGCATTAATTATTTCCAAAATGAATGCATCACATAAACTTTCCTTCAGAAATTTTGCCTTATAAATGTATATTTTAAGCTTTTTGTGTATTTACTTATATTCCTCAATGTGTGTGTGTGTCTTTTTTTTTTTTTTTTGGTTCACAATTTCCATCCGTTGGGAATATCTTTGTATCAAAGCAGAGACTCTTTTAACCAATGTGAAGTGCCAGTGATAAGTTATCCCTTACCCAGTGCTTATTAAGAACCAGGCACATAACAATAGGCCCCAAACACTACAAGGTAAATATCGATATTATTATTGCCCCATTTTTAAAAAGAGGAAGATGAGGCTCCAGTAGGCTAATTAACTTGCTGGAGTCCTCATAGTAAGCAAGCAAGTCACAGAACTGGGGTGTTCTCCAAAGTCTGACTGTGCCATTGCATTCTGACCACCGTGTTCATCTTTATGACTACCACATAATACGGTAAGCATTTCATGGTTCACAAAGGAGAGTTGAAGAGAACAAATTTTCATCATAAGTGATGAGTACTAGGCACATTTTGTCTCGGTTAATTCCCATGGCATTATTTCCCAATTTATAGATGAAGAAATGGGTTCAGAGAGTAAGATGAACTGCCCAAGGTCAAGTGGCTTGTTGGTGCAGCTGCGGCTTGAACTCCAGTCTGTCTGACACTTAACTGCACTTTTCTAATTTGTCTAAAGCATCAGTTCTTTAGCACTGACGATGGCATCACTAGGAATCTGTTAGAAGTGTAAATTATTGAACCCTACTCCAGACTTGCTGAATCTGAAACTCAGTCCGCAATCTGATTTTACAGAAGCTGTCTTGATGATTCTGATGCTTGTTCAACTTTGAGAACTTCTTGAATTAACTCTATGAATTCTTACTGGAGGTTCATTTGCACACAATTATAGTAACTGAAATGATTAATGAAAACACATGACTTGCTTCTTAGCAGTTAGCATAAATTGCATAGGAGTAAAGGCCATTTATTTTAGTAGTTGTCATATGCAATTAATAAACATTCAGTAGTTAAAGTAATTACACAGGTTGGAGTGTAGAGACATATTTCCTTGCTCCTGTTTCTTCCTGTACAACTGCATTTGGCTAACTGTTCGTGCCTCCAGATGGGAGGCATATTCATCTTTCATGTCATGTTCATGCTGCTCAAGGTGAAAGACAGCAGTTATTAAACCTTGAAATTTCTAAAATCTGAGAATTTTTGATTCTCTGAACTCTTTGCTGTTTCTGATCTGACTCTAGGCTGATAATTTATTAAAAATACATTTAAACTCCTATACTTGTCCAGCGGTTATAACCCTATCAGTAACATAGCAAATGTGATAGAAGAAGATATTGCAAGACAATGTGAGAAAATAGGGACAATATGGGACCAAAGGTTATCTCAGTGAATCCCTTATGAACGCCAAATTCCCAAGCATCTGGCAGCCCTCACCCAATCTTCCTTGCAAGTAGATATAAAACAAATTTCTGTTAAGCCTGTCTTGTTTTGGGTGCTTGTTATGATGTTTCAACTGAGTTCCTATACTTTCTCAGACAAACAAGATGACAGGAGGGGAATTCCAAGGAAAAGGATTAATGTGTGTTGAGGTGCTGGGCAGTGGCAAATTTTAGGGAACCGAAGGTAGTCCAGGGTGACCATTCAATCCCTGTCAACAATTACTGGTGAGGATTATTTTCCTCCCGGAGAATTGGTCTTCGTTTCTGGAGAGGGCCTTTTTCTCACAGAGTTCACTGTTTTTTGAGTTAGGAAGTCACTTAAATAGTTAGTTAGAGTGCAGGGTGATGAGTCCTGTGAAGGAATTTGTAGATTATATCACGAAGACAACGGAGATGAAAATTTCTTTCAGAAGAAAGTATGATGCAAGAGAGAACAATGAGATAGTTACAACTCTGGAGAAAAACAGCTTAAATATTAAATATATATAAATGCATAATCTCATGTGTATATAGGAGTAAGTTCTTGACTTAAGAAAGAGTTCTGTTAGGGAAGAATGCTCACAAGTCAGGTTTGTACACAGATATACAATCTAAAGTATTAAAAAAACCACACACACACAAATACAGTAAGTCCTCAACTGTATTGTACTACTGTACACTATTACAATGTACAGTAAGTACACACAGCATGAATGTGATAATGTCCAGTGGACACATGAGCTACTTCTGTGATGTTTTTTACAACTATGAATGTTGTTAATATGAAGCCCATTCATACCTTTGAAAATTTGTAACTTGAATATTTGTCAAGTGGGGACTCACTGTTGTTATGTATTTATATGCATATATATGCCACCAAAAGATAAAGCAAATTGAACATTAATAACATTAGTGAAAAAAATACCTAAAGTTAAAGATTGTTGTCCATTTCTTTACCTAATTTCTTCTCTCTTGGGAAGTGAGGACTGAGAACTCTTTGGTACATGTCCTTTCTGAAACTTCTTGTTGCTTTTATGAATATAAATGTGCACACACACATGTATTCTTTTGCTCATAAAAATGAAATACTGTTATTTGAATTGTTGTACATTTTGTTATATTTAGTATAAACCATTTATCATAGACATTTGTCTAGGTTAACACACAATGATCTGCTTAATTTTATTTTCAAATAGTTTTATGGAGGTTTATGTATATACCACCAAAGTCACCTATTTTAAGTATATGGCTCACTGATGTGTAGTAAATTCAGAGTAGCAGAGCCACCTAACACAATTCAATTTTAGAACATTCCCATCACCTCTAAAAGATACTTTTTGTCTATTTTTAGCTGCTCTCCATTCCCCCAACCATCTCCACAGAATCACTAATCTAGTTCTTGTTTCTATAAGTTTGTTTATTCTCTATACTGTACAGAAAGGTAACCAATCAATTTTCTTTTGTATAAAGTTTGTTTAACCTAGCATAATATTTTTGAGGTTTATCTGTGTCATATCATGTGTTTTATTCCTTTTATTTATGATTAACAATTTGTTGCATGAATGAATTCATATTTTGCTTATTCACTCCCCAGCTAATGGGTACTGGGACTGTTTCTATCTTTTAACTACTATGAATCATTCTGTGAATATTCCTGTGCAGGTCTTTGTGTAAACGTAAATTTTCCTTTCTCTTAGGTTCATTCTTTTTAATGAAGGATTAGTTTCCCTTGTTTAGATTTACCCTTGTTTAGATTTTATAGCATACTTCAGCTTTTACATTTTGGGAGGCATTGATCTTAAATGTTCCCCCAAAGACCTATGTATTGGAAACTTGGTCCCCAGGGAGGCAGTACTATGAGGCGGTAACACCTTTAAGTGGTGAGGCCTAGTGACAGATTGTCAGGTGATTGAGGGAAGAAAATAAGGAGACCTCAGTTACTTCTTCTTTTTTTTCTCCTGTCTTTTTCTTCCTGGGTATGAGATGAACACTTTTCTTAAGTCACATGCTCCTGTCTTGATGTTCTGCCTTACCACAGGCCCAAAGCAAAGAGGTCAAAGAATCATGGGCAGGAACCTCTAAAGTTGTGGGGCAAAATAATTCTTCAGTCTTTATAAGCTGATAATTGATTATCTCAGCTATTTTTTGTAGTAATGGAAAGCTGATTGACATGAACAATTATTTTTCTTCTCTCTCTCTAAGAATGGTGTCTACTGCATGCATGAATATTCTTGCATTTGTGTTATTACTCTTATAGTATAAAAACACACAAAAAGTGAGCAGGTCATGAATACATACACAAAAATTTTGCTAGACCTAAGTAAAGAATATTAGAGAAGGAGGACATCCTGCCCAAGAGTCAGGGAAGGTGTGGTTAGCACAATTGCAAGGCAGGAAACAGAGGCTGACCAAGGGTAAGGCAGCTTCTCAGACCCCACCCTTCTAGATCTAAGACCCAAATGTTCTTGTTACCTGAGAACCTGTAACTTCACTGTCATTAAAGGGACCAGTCATTGGGAGAGGAAGAGCAGAATGATTAAGCAGCAAGGTTCATGAAAGAAAGAACAAGGCTCTCTAGCCCTCTTTCATCAGGAAGAGGAGCTTTGAACACTCATGCTAAGCCTATCTTGGGAGTGCTTCTGGATTCAGAGCTCTTATGGGACCCTTGTTCCCAAAGGCATCATCAGGACTTTCAAAAATGGTGGTGCTTTCTTCTACCATCCTTATGGCCTTCCATGACCAGAATCTTCATAGCAGCATTACACTTTCATGTTTACACAAAAACCCTATCCTTGTGGAGTAGGACTGAATCCAAAATGATGATAAGAACCAGAAAACAGTACAAATTACTCAACAGTATCAACACATTCATCTGTAAAACTGACTTTACTAGACAGGTAGTATAATAGAGTATATGGTTTTTTCCAAGGTATATAAATCCTGGGACAAAGGAATCATTTGATCCTCTGTAGGAATTAAATATACATTCTGGCCTCACTGTACAGACTGAGCATCCCTAATTCAAAAACTCAAAATCTGAAACACTTAAGAATATGAAACTTTATGTTCTCACCTGATATCAAAGTGGAAAATTCCATATTGTAAAGTTACATAAAATTAACTTTAATTTATGTGTGTAAATATAACTTGGATCCCAATTTCTTTCTTTTTTTTTTTTGGTACTGGGGTTTGAACTGATGACCTTGTGCTTGCCAATCAGGCACTTGTGCAGCTAAGCTAAATCCCCGACCCTTGGTTCTCAATCTCAAGATACAAAGTATGACTCAAAAATACTAAATGTTTCAATTTAAAAAATATAATAGTAAAAGTTGCATGGCTGTTAATCTCCCTCAAAATGCTCCTTGTTGATTCTGCACATTTATCCCATCATCATGCCACTTTCTGAAGCAGCTTTGGAGAATCTTTTCTGTGAGTGGCTTCAGTTTTACTGTCTCAGCTTCCTTGCTGTCCTGAACTGATTCAAAACATTTACTTTTCATGATCATTTTGTCTTTGGGAAAGTGTCAGAAGGTATAAGGTGTTTATCTGGTGAATAAGGTAGATAAAGACACTGCAATGTTTTTATTTGAAAGAAATTTCTGTAAATGCTTAATCTATGAAGGATAAACAGAATATTTAATTTGATATTTAAATTTTAAAAATTTATTATGAGACACATTGCCATTAGTTCTCCCTCAAAATACTCCCTCTCTGTTTGAACACACTTCTCCCATAGTTCTTGGCGATATGTCTTTTACTGTAATAAGATTTTTTTAACTTAAATATTCACTATATTTTTAGATCACATCTTCTATCTTATTCTGCATAAGAAAACACTCCAAAAATCTGAACAAAAAAAAAGTCAAAATGTGAAGCACTTAATTCTCCCAAGCATTTTGGGTAGGAATACTTAGCCTATGCAGCTTAAAACGTGAGTCTCCATCATGTAATTATAATAGCTTCTCTGTGTTTAACACATTCAGAACATGCTTGACACTTCTGAATGTCTTATTTTTCTAAGCATTCTTGTGATTCTGTGAGACAGTAGACTGAAGCTTGTTTTAGAGAATAAGAATCTATGTCTAGGAGAAATTTTATTTGTCCAAAAATCATACAAGTGATAAGTCATGGAACTTACTTGGGAATTTGAAGAGAATTTCAAGGAATCAAGATCAATGCCCAGTGTTAGTACATTGCATTATTCTGGTTCACTCACAGGCATCTTTTGGTGTTAAAGAAGCGCGTATTCCTGGGTGTAATATGAGTTAGGATATCAAATAACCAGCATGGCAGATACTTCTGCTTCCAACACTTCCCATCAGCCCCAAGATAAAATCCTAACTCCTAACTTAATGTGATTGTCAACCTCAAAGATGACCCTCAATAATTCTTGTCTCCTGATTGACATACCCTCGTGTTGTTTTCCTCTCATATTGAATTAGCGCTGTTTTGTAGGAGCAACAGAATAAAGAGACACTGATGGTATATGGTGACTGAAGCTAGGTCAAAAGAAGATTGTGCCTCCCACCTTGTTCTATCTCACTCTCTTGGACCACTCACTCAGGATGAAGTAAGCCTCTGTGCCATGAGAATACTTAGGCAGCTCTGTGGGGAGGCCCATGTGGAAAAGAAATGGGATATTCAGCCAAAAGCTGACGCCAACTTCACAGTCATATGATGGAGCTACTGGAAGGAAGATTCTCCCATGGCAATCAAGGGTTCAGATGTGTAGTCCTGGCTGACATTTTACTCAATTACAAGAGAGACCACGAGTCAGGATCATCCAACAAAACCACTTTCAAATTTCAGATCCACAGAAACTATGGGAGGCAATATGTGATGTGCTCATTTAAGCCAGTGAGTTTTTAGATGCATTATTACAAAAGATGCATAGATAACACAACCTAACCTTCCAGGTCTTTGTAACCTGGCCTCTGGTCATGTCTCCTCTCTCAGCTGACTCTAGTTCAACGTGCGCCATGTACTCCAGATTGGTAAAGCCACTGAACTTTCTCATCTCCTGGCCTTTGTGTATTCAGTTATATGTGTGTCATTTCAAGAGGGGAATTGCATCTGGAGGCATGCAGTAGGCAATTTTGTCATTGTGGGAAATTATACAGTGTACTTACACAAACTTAGATGGGATAGTCTACAGACCTAAACTAGATGATCTCTTGAGTCTCTGGCACAAATAGCTCTCTATCCAGCCCAATATGTGGCAAGAATAAGCACTGGCAGTAAGCTTATTAACTGACCTGCCCTTAGGTCTATGTACAGCATAATATGGGATTAAATCTAGCACAAGAGAAATGACACAATCAAGAGACTCAATAAATGGAAAATTGTGATGGAGCTGCTAGTGTAACATGACACCCTGTTTTATAGTAAGCTTTTAAAAATAAATAGGAGTACATCTTAAAATAAATAATAAGATTATAGTATAATAAATATATAATCCAGTAACATAGTGCTTTAATATCATTGTCAAACACTGAGTACTTTATATAATTGCATGTAATTTATCTTAATGTGACCGACCGGCGATGCAGTAGGTACGGTTATGTCACCTTCCCTGCATACCAAGAGTAACACATTTTGGCAGAACACTGGGATGTCACTGGTGGAGGGAACTCTATCTCCACTGTCATTTATGGAGTCACCATCATACATGAAGTCTGACGCTAATTGTAAGCTCATTTTTTGGTGCATAACTATTGCTTCTTTTATCTGGAATTTCTTTTTCCCTTTATTCTTTGGGAAACAGCCATAAGTTCTTTGATATCCAAATACTCCCATATTTAAGTGAGATTTAAAGTGAGATTTTGTTTTATTCTTTGATCCAGACACAAATCCACTCCCCTCCTCAAGGTGACCCTCGTAATCTCGCAAGGGGATTCTGACACTTTTTACAGAGTCTCAAAATTATTTCTTGCTTTATCACTCTTTTCTGCAAGACTGTGAGGTCCCTGAGCGCAAGGCCCTGCAGCTGGCCTACCTCTGAGACTTCAGTGTCCAACTCAGAATCTGGCAGGAATGAGCATGAGAGGGGAGCTTGTTACTATACTGGATGAAGAATGGATGGACCTGCCAGCTTCTCCACAGAGCAGTTGTGGAATAAGGATTGACCATGTACAATCACTGTCTTTTCACAACATGGGCTTAAAAGAGGAGGGCACTTGCTAAGGAAGTTAGGGCCGACACAAGTGCACTCCCACTGGGAACATAACAGCCACAAATAGGCAGGAGACCAATTAGTCCTTTCACGTCATTCTCATCTACATGCTTTCGGTCCTGTTAAAACATTAGTGTGCCAGGATGAGAAAAGCACACTTTACCATCTGTGTTTTTCCCCTAAGATTCCCCAAAGACAAGTGTCTCCCAAGTATAAATTAGACAAAAAAGACTTAAAAGATGATAGACTAGTAAAGTGGTTCTCAGGTTTAACAAAATTCCTGGTTTGAAATGTGGCCATCTCTCCACTCTCATCACCCTCTCTGATCCAGCATGGACCAAGAACTTTAGATATTTCCTACTTAAAACATGGAGACCATGTTAGAATTTATAGCATGGGGTTTGTGGCAAAAATTCTGAAGATAGTAGATATAGAGGGCTTGGTGTGGTGCTTGAGCAAATGTCCATGTGAGTTACCTGTGCTCATTTTCCTGAGAGACATCTAATTTTCAGGGAGGCGAAGCCTATTGTCCAAGATTACATGGCCCTCCAGTGTCAGAACCAGGACTGAAGAATAAGACTTATGGTGCCTTTAAATGAATTGCCTTATTTTGTCTTTATAACAACTACTTCTTTTTTTTTGCTTCCCAACTGCCAGGTACTGTGCTAAACTCTTCTTATCTATTATCTCTTGAAAAGCTCTAGACAATCCTGAGATAGGCTCTATAATTATTCCAGTTTTACAGATGGGAAACCTGAGACTCACATATTATAGTAGTACATCCAAGGGGTCAGAGACCTTACATTGTGAAACAGTGCATATCTAGGACAGTTACAGAGGTGACTGGTATCATTTTACTTCTACTAAGTGCTGGAGCTGACCAGTCCAAGACAGTGGGTCTTCAGCATTCAGGATTTTTACAGACTCAATGTTAAACCACTGAGAGCTTGAAAATAGTCATAGTGGTAGTATACCCATCTCTGTGCTCCTTGTTGAACCCACAGAGCCCGCTTTTCTCCAGTCCTTCCTAGCCCTGCATTGTATTAGCAGGAAACACACAGCTGTTTTGTTGGATGGTCCAATGCAAAGTGGGACCAGCAGAGGAGGAACACAATGCCTCGAATCCACCACCTCCTTTGTTACCAGCTCTTCAGCAGACACTGACTTATTGCTCAGAGAAATATTCATGCCCCAAGCAAAGGACTGGTTCCATCTTGTCTTAATACCATTGTCCTTATCACACTGTAGAACAGGTGTTTAATTAGTTATACAATTTTATTTTTTAAAAAGTTTACTATAACTTTCTTTTCTACCCTCTTCTAAGATGATTTTGTCTATGAAAAACTTCTAGCCTAGTCATTGAGTGTACTGAAAGTTTTATTTTGAATAAACTCCCCAGTAGTCCAGTCAGTCAGGTACCCATACACTTGCCGAGGTACCTATGCATCTGCCAGGCAGTTCCTTTGTGCCAGGCTTTGTGTCCGAGACCAGAGACAGCAAGAGAGAAGTGGAATCAGCTGTGTGGCTTGAGGTTTATGACTTTTAGTTCTTGGACTCATAATCCAGAACTACAGTGGGCTCAGAGGGCTGGAAGGAGAGACAGTAGCAAGTGAGTTACTGCAGACTCCACTTAAAGCTTGGCTTGACATTTACAGTGTGACACCAATAAGGACAAAGAGCACAGGAACTAGAAGACAGAAAATGTCAGGAAAGTGTTTTCAGTTTAGAGAGACTTTAGGACATTTATGGGTTTGGAGGGAAAGGTAGTTGGAAAAACACAGGAGAAAGGTATGGAGTAGAAATCAGGAGGTGTCTTAGTTTTTTGTTACTATACAAAATAGCTGAGACTGCATAACTTATTCAAAAAAGAGGTTTATTTAGCTCACAGTTTTGAAGCTGAAAGTCTGAACAATATTGTTCTCACTCTGATGAGGGTCCCTGTGGCTATGTCACATCAGGGTAGATGGTATCACAGTGGGAGAGCCTGTTTGAGAGAAAGAGTTCACACAGGAAGAAAATAAGAAGACAGGAAGCCAGAGCAAGGAAAAGGACTTGCTCTTTTATGACAGCCATCTCATGAGAACTAACTCAGGGTCACTTGAGAATTGCCTTCGTCTCTCTTGAAGAAAACACCCTCCATGCCCTAGTGACCTCCCATTAGGTTTTATTCCACAAACATCCCATCACTTAACACTGCTACACTAAGGACCAACTTCCAACATAGGAACCTTTGGAGAGACACTCAAACATACTGGAACCATAGCAGGAGGAAAGCAAAGGAACTGGGGGTTTCTCATTGGAAAAGAAGGATTCTTCATGCTCTCATGGAAAAAAGCACTGATGCAAATGAGGCAAAATGATCTTGATTTTGATTTTAGCTAGCCTGGGTTCTTGGTTTCAGAGGGAAAGGCCTTGAATTTTAACACCAGAATCCTTCCTACCAATAATACTATAATTCTTTTGAGCTTGGAACAGAATTAGGGCCACAAACCTTTCCTCCTTTACATTTCCCCAGTTCTTGCCTTGGCAGGTCTTTCTTGCTCCATCTCCCTGGGTATGACATTGTCTACAATAACTTTTCTAATAACATTCTCTTTTTTAAAAATGCTTACTGATCTGTATCTCCCCTAATGCTTATTCTCTGCATTTACTAATTCAACATATATAATGACAGATGCACAACATTCTTCACAAATGATCTTTCTTTGCTAATGGTTCAAAGAAAGCATCCACCAGAGGGCAGGTAAGGAGGGTAAAGGAGTGTTCTATTATGACCGGGTAAAGGCAGATACAATTTCTTCATATTACACTGAAAGAAGAAAAAGTAAAGAATTTCTTTCCTAGTCTTTCTTCCATACTTCAGAGAAACTAAAATATTACACATTTTCAAACCAAAGGGAATTTGAAGGTCCAGTGCCATATGGCCTAGATATTCTAAGGAATTTATTCAATATACTCTGATTTTTTGGACCGGATCTAGAGATTAGGAACAGGACAATCACGATCACATGGTTCCCTTCTGGATCTCAGGACAATTGGGGCAGCAGGCAACAGTTTTGGGGCCAAACTCAGAGACATGAGCCAAAACTGCCTCCCATTTAACCTCCCTCCATTTCTCTGTACCCCGTTCAGTAAGTTGGCCCTCTGGGGTGCACAAGTTATCAATCAGGAGATGATATATAGCCAGGAAAAATGGTTGATAAAAGATACCAAAACAGGCTCTTGAAGCCTGTAACAGCAAATTTCTTCAAAATGAAAGTTTATAATTTAAGGAGGCTAAAATTTTGAGACAGAAATCACTACCTCTTCTCTGCCTCATCTTTCTCCTTTTCTTTCTGTTCCTTCTTCTCTTGCTCTTCCTTTTTTTCTTCCTTCTCTCAGTATATACATTTGGATTTGTAAATCAAAAACCACTGTGTCAGATGACTTACTATATAAATAGTTGACTTCATAAATATAGCAGGGGGAAGGATACAGTTTCTACCCCAGAACTGATAAATGAATGACCCATAGATAGAGTAAGGTAGACAGGCAGAAGAGAAGAGAAGAGAAGAGAAGAGAAGAGAAGAAAAAGAAGGGAAAGGAAAAGAAAAAGAGAAGAGAAAGAAATGAGCAAAAAAGAGAAGAGAGGAAAAGAGAGGAGGGGACGGGAGGTGGAGGGTGCTTCTCACAGGGTCCAAAATGGCTTTGTTAGCTTGAGTTCCATTGAAACAACAGATGCACATGAAGCACCAAGATTAGAGAGATCTGAACCTTACTCCCACTCTGAAACCCTTAGGGGCAGAGAAGACAATCTTGCAAGAATCAAAGTTCAGCACTACCCTGAACCTAGCAAAGCAGCAATTGTAGCAGGGTCAGAGACAACTCAGCATTGTGCAGGGGGACTAGTGAGGTTCTATCACTGGAAAATCTGAGGGGGGCATGGATATTGATACTGAGACTTGAAGTGCAGATACATCAAGAAGGATAAAGAAAACAAGCCCAATATAAGAGAATGTACTACCTGTCAGCAGAGTCTCACAGGACAGCACTGGAGACCAGTGCCTCTCCTCAGATGCCAGAGTTGTGCGCATGGCCCCGCATATAGCTCTTCCTCTGGAAAAGAGAGAGAAAGGAGAGCAAGAAACCTAAATGGACACAAATGAAGTGGTGAAAATTCTCAGAGACTGAGTTCAACTTGAGTTGGCAGAATTACATTTTCCAATATCCAGAGGAAATTCAGGCTCAAAGATCTAAGTTAAGTTTTGTTGTAGAAAAATTAAATCCACTTTTCCTGAGCTTAAGTGTGAAATTCCTGCCCTTACACTAGTAGAGAGATTGAAAAAAGATACAACATGATGGAAACAAAAGTTTAGGCCAAGGTTTAAGCAATACCTTAGGGGAAAAAACCAACCGTTCTTTCAGTCGTTGCCCAATTCATCCTAGTGATTTACTTTAAAAAAGTCAGAGACTGTAGATTCTTAGAGATGATTTACTCTGTTCTCTTCGCTTTCTAGATAGGATACCTGAGGTCCTGCTGGGAAAGGCCATATCCAAGTTCATAAAACCAGTTCATGCAAAGTAAGCCTGAATGCCAGGCTTCTTGACACCTAGTTTGGGGTCATTTCATTTTGCAAAGCTAATGATGCCCTCCTTTGGATTTCTTCCTTTTCCTCCTTTAATGCCTTTGAGGAGTGACAGGATGCTGAGAATTCTCTGTTGATCTCAAGAAAAAAATGGAATTAAACCAAATCATCAGGCAAAAACAGATATTATTCCTGGCAAACCCAAAAGCATAGTGGCCTTGCATAGGGAGCCATTACACTGTGTCCTCAATCTCCTTTACTGGTATCACACATACTGCCAGCCACTATGATCGTTAGGTTGGCCCAGTGAATACTGCTGTAGTTCCCCAAGTGTTCCTCTGTGTTCCGTCTCTATTTCACCTCTGTAGTTCTGAGCATGCTGCATCCTTATCCTTGCCCACCCCAACCTCTCTTTGGATTTCTTGCAATTGAGCCAATGGCTTTGTGTACTTTGGGCAAACATTAGTGCTCTATCAGCCCCTACTCTATTCCGTTTTCTTTTTACTAAAGGCAAAGCTAAGGCTGAATGAAGTAAAATAAATGTTAAATTTCCATACTGCCATCCCAGAAAATTTTAGTTCCATATGTTCTCTTACTCTTTTGTACATGGTCCTCATCTATATAACATGTGACATTAAGAACTCAACGTTTCCAAAGCTGAACTCAGCACCTTTATAGTCTTAATTTGGTTCCTGTCATCACTTGTCCATCCATACATCTATCCATCCATCCTTCTTTCCATTCATCCTCCTTCCATTTATTCAGTTATTAAAATCAGAACTTTGGGTCAATACAGTGTGTTAGTGAGGGATCTCAGCTGGAGTGTAAACATTGTTTTGCCATTAATGTAACTTCTCTCTTCTCCCCATATACCCATCTTGGTCTTAACTGCTTCATTTATGAAATATTATACTCAGACATTTGAGACACTGAACAATAACCCTTATGTTTTTGATAGAATAGGAAAGTATGTGTTGTGTATGCATTATATAATGCAGTGCTTGTCACTTAAGCACTTAATCGATATTATTATTGACACCTATACCTGTGCATTTGTGTAAATCCTGAAGCATTCTGATACATGGACATTATACATGTAAATATATTTTATCTGTTCAAAAAATTAACATGTGTAAGTGAATAATAACTGGAGAGACAAGCCAGTTTAATTAGACTGGCAAAGGCACATGTCATTCTGTCCATAGTGGGAGTCTTTTCAGGCATAGGAGAATTTTAATAAATGTCATGTACACAGTTCTACTTCTTCAGAGTTAATTTTTGTGTTATGTGCTTAATCAGAAAAATTGCTCCTGGTTAATCAGTGTTTACTCTGGATGGCCACTGTGCTAAGTACTTTATATAGGCCAATCATTTAATGTTTGCAATAATATTGATATGCAAGATTTGGAGCCTTTCTGTGGCAGGCATGGAGAGTGATATCTACAGAGGTTAAAGTGCTTGTTCCAGGTTACATTGTCTGTGGCCACAGAATCTATTTTTAGTCTAATTCCAGAGTCTGGACTCTTATCTCCATATTATATCCTCACTGCACAAATAGATAAATGTTACTTACAGATACCTTTGCCTTTAGGGTCCTTTTCAATCAGTAGCTGCTGGTAGTTTTCCAACTCTGTGTCCCCAAGGTCACAATGGTAGTCTCACATTTCTCTCTGATCAGGCCCAGCTATTGCTAAGTGATAGATTTCCCAAGTCTCTGGGTTTGTCCTGGAGGACAAACTTCACATCCAAAATGATGCTTGGGTAGCACTTTGCCTCCCAAAGGATGCAAGAGCCACTTACCAGGTTCACCACTAAGGTGACTGCTGGCTGGCTAAATAGACTGTGATTGGGGTCCCAGAGAAAACCAAGCAACAGTGCTCCCTACCCCCACCCAGCCATAAACAGTCACAGAGCTGGATTTAGAACCCACACTTGGGACTCCCAAATCTGTGGCTCAGTTGCTCAACATGGCTGCTTTGCACACCAGCAGGATGAGGATGTTGGGGAAGGAACATCTAGGCAGCAGTGGTTCCAGCAAAGATTTGGAAAAGTTGTGTCCAGTGGGAACTTGTGAAAATGCTAATGTTGCATGACGCGCAACATAGTTCTGTGCCCAGCATGACAGAAGTTAAAAATCCAGTAAAAAATGTGAATGCAAATTAAAAATCACAGTAAAAATATGAATACAACTAGAGGCTTGAATGGATAGGAGGAGAGGAGGGGGAAAGTCAGGATGGTTAATGGATACAAAGGCACAGCTGGCTGGGATACCTTCTGATGTTCTACAGCACAGTAGAAAGACTATGGTGGGCAAGAATTAATTACATATTTCAAAGTATCTAACAGGGAAGATTTTGAATGTTCCCAACACAAAGAGAATGTTTGAAGTGATAAATATGCCCAGTACCCTGATCTGATTACTACATATTTTACGTTTGAAACATCACATTGCATCACACATACAGTTATATGTACAATTTTTATGTGTCAACTTGAGCATTTTTTAAAAAATGGATGATTGGTGTGATAATATTCTGGGGGAGAGCTAGTGACGCAGCTGAGCTGGTGCTGGGATTTCCTGGGTATGAGCCAGCCTGCGAAGAGCAGGAAGTCCACAGTCACTTGGGTTATAGCAACCCTGCCAAACAAGGGTGAAAACGGCACTGTCGACCCCAGTGTGCTGCCTAACTTGCCATTAAATCTTTTCATTAATAAGAAATGCACATATGTTTTCTTCCCTAACTAGTTTAAGCTCAGAGCAAAACTCGTGACATTTGGGATTTGAATTTCATTTAAACGTTGCCAAGAGGAAGGTAAAAAATACACACAGAGCACAGAGCAGCTCTTCAGCTCCTACTGCATCAAAGCTCTTTTAAAAGATCTCTCAAAGAGACTCTGGGGGTTTGGCAAACTTCTCTTATAAAATAGCATTTTTGTAGGAAAGAAGCAAATCAGCAGTGCATGAATTAAAATCCTCTTGAAATCCAGATGGATTTTAAGATTGGGGATGAAAAATTGCTTCTTGAAAAGCCAATGGAGCCAAATCAAAAAATTTTAGGTCAATTTTGTAGAAAGCCAAAGTGCCCATTAGAAAAGTGTTTAAAAACCTGGAAATCATGAAATTACAGACTTTTGAATGCCTTGAAAGGCAGTGTGAATTCTTTTGTTTACTCTGTTTTCATGAAATCCTGGTGGGTGGCCTCATACATGAGTCTCAAGTTTTGCAGACAACTTTTATAACTGAGAGGCCAAATCTGTACTCTCTGATCATTTTACAATGAAACTGTTCTGGACAAATGAACGCTGACATTGCGAACAGCCTCTTCTGGTCCATTTACTTACCAGGGCATGTTCTCACAAAGGCCTGCCAGTCTCAGGGATGGGATGCTGCATAATTGGTGTCCTACATAGCTCTTAATAACTGTGTGATGGTTAGTTCAGGATCAATCTTGTTTACTACAGACTTGTGGCTAAGTAGATTGCCAACAGGGCTTAGGCGACAACTCTCTGAGGAGTTCCATAGGATTTGCCTCAAGCACATTGGGGTAAAGTCATCTCCTTGTGCTATTTCTCTCCTGCTACCCCACCTTTAGGTGCTACATGACAGCCCAGACTGGACAGTCAGGATCCTGTTTCTGCCTGTGTCTGCCAAATAGGGTATGTGAGGTCATGGCTCAATCAATCCCTTCCAACTGTGCTAACAAAGAAGAGGGAGTTGGTTGAGAAAAGAGGCATTTGATGAACTTTCATTGAACCCTTTTTCAATTGCTTTTAATTTTGATATTTTACTTAATCCTCTTAAAACTACAGAGCAACTTGATTGTTCCCACTTTTGAATTGAAGACATTGAGGTTCAAGGGCAATAACAGTTTGCTCAACACACCTCTTTGCAGCAGTGCCACTTGGGATCAATGCTGGGGAAGATTACACAAATACTGCCTTTGAAGACAAAGCCCTGAAAGTGTAAATCTCTGATAAATCTGCTGCTAAGCATTCCATCCTTAAAGGGAATTTAGAGTGATTGCAGATGCAGCGATAGAAAATATTCTACAATTCACATTTAACTCTGTAGGGAATAACTGTAACTCTGATACAAAGAAGTAACTACCTGTCACAGACTGCCGTGGCTCAGGGACAAATAAGAAAAAAGAAAAACAGTCAACATGAGCACAAAAAGGATCATCCACACTTGAAGCTATCTGAATATTTTGTATCAACAAAGACTGCTGAAAATGTAGCATTACAGTATCTGGGTTATGGAGCTCTAGGCAATTTTGCAAAAGAGTGAAGTGCATTTCTCTGGGCCCCTGTGAAACAGCACCCAGCAGGTACTTTAAACATACACTCTCATGAGCACATGTATATAAACCTGCATGCACACAATACACACTCACATACCATCTCAAGTACTTATGTAGAGTACAAGGTTGTTTATGTTTATGTTATTTTGTGAAACACTAAGCACTATTAACAGTGGATGCTTTGCCAGGCATTTAGCTCAGTGTTGTAAGTGCCTGCCAGGCAAGCATGAGGTTGTGAGTTCAATTCTTAGTAAACAAAACAAAAGCAAACAAAACAAAAGTGGTTGCCTTAAAGGACATAAAGCTGAAAGTAAAGGGTGATTCTTTTTCTTTGCAATATCTGAACTTTGCATTAAAAAACCTGGGACTACGTAGAAACAATCACAAGAGAAAGATTCTGAGACAAGAGGAAAAGCAAATGAAGAAATGTTCCTCTGGAATAGAGGCAGTTTCTTTTACCCCACTTGGTAAATGGTTTCAATACTTTACATGAGAAAGAATTAGAAGTAAATCCTGGAGAAAGAATTAAAAGAATTAGAAATAAATTGGAAGCAGTGTGGGCATTGCTTAATCTCTGACTGGTAACAGCTCGCCTTTGCACCTCAAAGTGTGCTGTCCAAGGTCTTGACTGCACCATTCCAGTGAATCATTGTCATACTCACTCTCATGGTAACTAAACCCTCTAAGGACAGGTGTGGAAGCTCATCTCTGAGGAGCCATGGATAGCTTAGGATATTCATACTCTGTTACAGTCTTTCTTCCCTGACTCTAGGCTGGTCTTGTGACTGAAGAGCTTCCAATATAAATTGACACTAAGTAACTTCCAGTGTAGGTCATAAATATTCTTGAATTTTCCATCTGAGTCCCCAGGGTCGCCTGCTTTGTGTAATAAATCTGTCTGCTCTGAAGTTGCCACAGCATAAGGCAATTCCAGTGTGGGTATGTGAAAGGGTGTGTGCAGAGAGCAGGGCCTGGCCAGTCTGGCCTGTGCCAGCACCACAGCAGAGGCTCCAGCCCTGGGAGTGAATAATCTTTGACGTACAGCCCAGCTGAACTCTCAGATGACTCCAGTTCCAGCTGCCATCTGACTGCAACTTTAGAGAAACCCTAAGCAGGAGCCACCCAGCTGTGCCCAGGCAACCCAAAGAACCTTGAGAAAACAAGACAGTTTTCTTTTAAGTTTTAAGGTGGCTTGCACTCAGTAATAGATGACAAAAACAATGTTTGATGCTGTTTAGCTCCAGAACTCTAGATAGAAGTGTAAAATTCACACAGGTGTTTAATCAATGAATGTGCAAGAATAGCACCAATTGGTTGGCACAAAGGGCTTTGAGTTTTCATTCCAGTGTCCTTCACTGAAGCCTGAAAGTATCTATGGCATGGTGGCGGGTATCTCAAAGTTCCATGGACAGTCACAGTTCAACGGCTTGGTTGGTTGCAGATAATTCTGTGTCCCAGAGTAATCCATCATATTATCCTCTGTTGAGACAAGGATGAGGGAGATTCACCACTTGGTGTCAACCACTGCTCCTGGGAATCTCATAATTACTCTCTTCATTACTCTTTTAGTCTGTGCACAAGGTTGAGGCATTGCATGACTACAGGGAGCAGCATCCATCTTCCACGGTGTGAGAACAGGCTCACTGTTTCTGGGCTACTCTAAAGCCCTGGCTGTCCACCCATCCATGGTGCTCACTAGGGTGGGCAACTCTTGTCTTCTGGGCCATTCTCAGCAGCCTTTGATTTGGGAATGGAAGCTCCTGCCTGTCTGAACTGAGGGCCTCTGTCCTGATTTTGGGGTTCCAGAGATTTGTTTAGTGACAGCTTCCTATCATGCCCCTTTCCACTCCTACTGTGCAATCTGTCTACAATGCACAAGAAGCCACATCACTTTGCTGCTTTAAACCTTCTATGGCTCTCTATTACCTTAAGGGGTATATAACACTTACCTGGGCACTCTAAAAATGCTAATCCCTGGCTGATGATGTAGCTTATTGGTAAAGCACTTACCAAGCATTACCAGACCCTGGATTGAATTGCCAGTGCTGCAAAAAACACCATTTCCTGGGCTTCCTCCTTGACAGTTAATGCTTTGAGTCTGGAAGTGGGAAATAGAATCTTTATTTTTAACAAGTGTTATATGTTAATTCTAGTATGAGTGTTCCTCAGATCACACATGAAACAGGAAATTGTGACTCATGAGCAGTACCAAAGCTTTGCCAAAAGGTATTTGAGACCCCATAAAATTTCTAAACCTCTTTTCTTTTCTCTTCTTCCTATTCATCGTAGGCCTCAGTGGCATGAATCTTTTTCTATTTGGTATTACTATAGAAAAATACCTGAGGCTAGGTCCTTTATTATGAAAGAAGTTTATTTGGCTTATAGTTTCAGAAGCATAGAATTTTAAGAGCATGACATCAGCATCTGCTTAGCTCACAGGGAGAACCTCGGGCTGCATCACAGCATGCAATACAACATGGCAGAGAAGCAGGAGGGGAGGCAAGTGTGTTCCAAGGGTAGCATGATGAAAGGGGGGAGGGACAGAAGGAAGGGGTGATACAAATTTTATAACAACCCACACCTGTGGCAACTATTTCAGTTCCACAAGGCTTAACTCACTCCTCTGAAAGGCTTAATCCAGTCTTGAGAGAACTGACCCCATCTCTAGAGAAAGACATTAATCCATTCATGAGGGAGCAGCCCTGCAGGACCTAATCATCTCCTACCTGTCTTCATCCCTTATCGATCCCCTCACCTCTCAATACTATTACATTAGGAACCAAGGTTTCAACACATGAACCTTTGAGGGGGACACACTGTGCCCAAATCACAAGCACACGGAATCTCTCACTTGTACATGAACAGGCAACTTTCTCCCTATCTCCTTGCCTTGGCACAGGATGGCTTTCTGGCTGGAGAGAGTGAGGAAGTCATTCTCTCGACCAGGAAATCAATACTTCTTCCTAAGGCTCAACCTCACACAGCCTCCTCTGAGAGGCTTCTCTGGATCTCTGGTAGGGCAGATGCCGTTTCTCAGTTTCCCTTGGATCCCCTGATCTCATGAGCCCTATTACTGTGCCTGAAGCCATCTGTATCTGTCGGATTCTCTATAGGGACTGTGAGAATTTAAAGCTAAGATAGTCCCTCTGGGGCTCTGCATCCTTAGGCCTTGCCTTCCTCCAGAGGTGAGGGTGAGGTACATGCAAGTAGTTAGATGAGCAAGTAAAGGAGGAGTGGTAGGAGGTAAATTGGGCAGGTGAGCATCATGTTAAGTGTCCTTGGAGTCCCCTGAGAGCAGAGAAGAGTGATACAGGGACAAAGAGCTGGAAGACAACATCAGACCCCGAGTTATAGTTCCAGGGACACTAAACAAAACTCCTCTTGGCAGAATGATGCTTCTCCACATGCCTGGCCATGGGTATCAGACCACCGTGGCAGCCTTGGTGGCACTCTGAAGTGGCTGGGCAGAGGTTCATCCTGAAGTCATAATGAAGAGATTCAGTGTGGAAGGAGAATTGTCTTCTTGGCCCTCTGGCTTCCTAAACCTCACACCTTCAATATTCAGGCTCCTATCCTTTGGCACTCTCAGGCCTGGAACACAGGCTTGACCCCTGCCTCTTCTCTCTGGTATCACAGAGTGTGCAGCCCGCCTCCTTTGTCCATCCTGATTTCCCCTCCCAGCATCCCTCAGGCTCCAACTGCCAACTCGCTCAGCTCAGTCACCTGGAGAACCAGCTCACTCAGGAACCAGAGTTTGTAAAGAAACATTTTGAAGCAGCCACCTCCAACATGCCCTGGGAAGATGACAGACCTCCCACTTGCCAAGTTTTCACCAAACCTTTAAAGGTTACAGTTTTCTACCCTGCAATCATCCCACAAAATCTGTCAGGCATCATCACTGAAGTTGAAAAGCTGCAACGAACAAAGCTCACACAAAGAAGGCTGCCAGTCCTGAGGGGGCTGTGTATGTGCGAGTGCATGTGGGAGGGGGGTGCTCCTGAGACTAGATTTTCAGGGTTCACCTTTGGGGTATGTGTTTCTCTCTTGACCTCTGAAATATTTCCTGGAGGGCTGAAAAGAGCTTGGGCTTTGGTAAGTGACAATGTGACTTTATGTTTTGGTTCAGCAGCTGTATAATTCTTCCAAGGCATCTGCACTATTTAAAACACAGTGTCTTCATGTCACTAACTCTATAACTTGAAAAAAGGGTGATAGAGCAAATAAAGGTCCTGGAACAGTTCTGGGCAAGATGGAGACCTTCAATAGCTTGCCTTTTACTGATATCTGGCATCCATAGATGTCTGTCCTTCACCTCCTCTGTTTGCAGAGGCTCCATTACAGTGTAATGGAGAACTTATGCTCTAAAGACAGATCAGCTGTCTGAGCTCATATTTTAGCTCTTCCACTTCTTAGTTATGATAACTTGGGCAAGTTATGCCCCCTCTCTGTGATGTCATGTCTTCTGCAAAATAGTGCTGATACAAAGTACCTAAGTCTTAGGGTTATTGTGAGGCTGAAAAATGGGCTACCACATATAAAGTTATTGGGTCAGAACCTCATGTACAGTGAACTCTCACTAAACCTGAGCAATTATTTTAAGTCTTACCCAATCTAATAAGTAGTTATAATGGCTCTTGTGAGGATTGAAAAGAAATCAATTTTCAGGTTGGAGAATTCATGCATAAGCCTACCAAATAACCTGGTACTTATTTTTCTATGCCAAGAGGCTGAGGCAGGAAATGACAAGTTTGAGCTCAGCCTGGTCAACTTAGTGACTTAGTGAGATCTTTTCTCAGATTAAAAATAATTAAATAAAAAGGGTTGGAGATGTGACTCAGTGTGAAGGCCTTGAGTTCAATCTCAAGTACTACAAATAAATAAATACATGCATGCATACATACACACTCATACATACACATATACATACATACTTTTTACCCCTGTTAGGCTACTCTAGCAAGACATGTACATTCTAATGTTACTCAACTGATCCTATATCAATGGGTTGCAATATGGCCAAATGCACAAAAAGGCCCAAATTCATGTTCTAAACTGGTGACACTGGGTCTCACCTCTTTGAGTCTTGATTTTTTCATCTGCAAAATAGGAATGCTAGCATCTTCCTCTCAGGCCTTGTGTGGAAGATTTCACAGAATAAACATTAGTGTCCTTGTCTTGTTCAAATCACACAAAATCTTTGGCTTTTCAAAAATTGTTCAAAAGCAGATTTGAAAGAGGGCTGGCTACTTCAGATGTGCTCTGCAAGAAAGTTGAGAAAGGCTGAGACACTGTTGTGGAAACTTCCTGGAGCTCTTCCCTGCCTGCCTGTCCTTAATCTTGTGCTGCCTTCTTTCTGACTCATAGGCAGCTTCTGTGCTTTTTTCATTCTTATCCTCTGCAGGAGTGGGCAGCTGTTTTGGCACTAATTTCAGCATCTTGTTATCCCAGGACACAGTCACTGAGTATACAGCACTGGACCCAAATCCATCCAGAACAAGTATTTCTTACCCTGCAAGGGAGACCTTCACCTGCAATGACTCCCAGATGACAGCATGTCACTTGGAGCCAGGAAGGACAGGGTGGAGCTAGATGATGATGAACAGACTAGTCATTTTGTGTACTGTGTGCCACAAGTGTCATATATTGACAGCCCTGATAAATTTTTAGAGCAAGCCAATGATGCAGGTAATATTGTCATCCCTATTTCACAGGCAGAAGACTCAGAGAATGATACCCCCTAGTTTATGGTAATACAGGGATTTGAACCCAGGTCTTTGGGCCTTTCAAAAAATGCATCATCTTCACCATTAGAAAGGATAGCCCCTCGCTGGGATGCCACAGCTATAAAGCTGTAATTCTCCAAGTAGATATGATCAGCTTGTCATCGTGCAGCTCAGTTGAAAGCATCATGAGCACTAGCACTACACACACACACACACACACACACACACACACTAAAATTGCATACTCCAGGACACTTAATTTCTTATTAACCTAATTATTCCAACTGCTTCAACTTGGAATAATCACACTTGAAGAAGCGGCAAGAATATGGAATGAAAAAGTGTGCACAGAAAAAATATGTGAAAAAAAATGAAATAAAGCATAAAGGTCTTCTGCCTTGGGAATCACATGGGCTAAGGGACCCTGTCTGCTAGTGGTCAGAGATAATACAGGAGACAAGTGAGACCTTCACTTACCTTTAAGTGGAAGGACGGAACAAAGGTCATGTTTAATTTTGTGTGTACCATGAAGGTAGTTTGTTCAAAATTCCCAGAAATACAAATATGCAATTCCCCACAAAACCTACAGAAGAAAAAATGAGTGTGATACTTACCAGCATCCTTTCTCTGGGAATTGTAATATATAGAGAAGAATGCAATGTCACTGACTGTAATAAATCACCTGAATCTACTTCAGTTCCTCAGTGGGTATTGTCAGTGCATTCTTGGGGACATTTGATAATTTCTCCCTTTAAATGACTCGACATGTTTGCACATATTCCCCTGTAGTCATCTTATTTTCTTAGGATCTGAAGATTGTGTTTTCTCTTCCAAAACAGAAAAGAGACAGATTTGATTTAAACCTGAAAACTTGACTTTCTTCTCCTAAATTATCCATATAGTTCTGGATTTTCCTTTCACCATCTGCAATGCTGCTTACAAGTATGAATGAAGGCCTCTTCCTTCTCTCCCTTCTCTCCCAGAATTGTTGAGGAAAATGCACCCAACTCATCAATGGGTTATAGACAGGGCACTGAATTGTTACCTTCAAGTAACATCTGGTCCCTCTGGGGCCACATGAGTAAACTATGCTCTCCAATGGAAATGTTTCCCACATTGGAGTTACAAAGTGTGAAGCTCAACATTTTTGCATTTTGAAGCACCTTACTGATTATCTGACCATATGCTCCATTTTATAGGAGTGATGGGGGCTGCAGGGTGCTTTATTCCATTTTGCATTATGATAACAAAACACCTGAAGCTGGGTACCTTATAAAATAGTTTATGTAGCTCACTGTTTTGGATCCTGAAAATCCTAGATGAGGTGGCCCCTACCTGATGAACCTCTGGTGAGTGTCTTCTGGCTGCATCATAACATGGTGGATGGCTACTTATAGTACCTGTGATTGACAATGCTGTTTCCACCCTTATGTTTTTGCATGTGCCATTTCCTCTCCCAGAAAATCCCTTCTCCAGCTCATACTTTTGCTCCTGTGGGGAGCCTTTCTAACCCTACCCCACTCCCAGGTTTGGGTAAAGGTAATCAATTACTCCCATTGCTACTTCTCTCAGTATGCACTCAGTAAGGTGTTACAAACCTTAGCAAGTCTTTTGTAAACTGTTTGCATAATGTCTGTCTTCTGGCTTGAAAGCACCACCAAAGCAAAAAGCAAGGTTTTCTTTCCCCATCTCCCTAGTACAGGGTCACAGGAGCCAATAGGAATTGGTAAGATATATAATTATTAAGTGAAATTGACGTTGTCTTTACAAGGGCCTCTTGCTCTGGTAATCAAACACTGAAAAATTTTAAAAACATTTTAATTTTCACCAGTACATGTGTGCTATACATAATAATTACATTGGTCATGGGGAGTTGATCCATGTACATTACCCTTTTAAATTCTTTTTAATGAAAATTAAAAGCTCTTGTTCTTACCTTCAAAGCCTTACTGCTCAT